>CM024761.1:72500295-72587728 GCA_014218235.1 Colocasia esculenta | reverse complement strand
CACAGGTGCACGTGTTTTTCTGATACTAGCATACTGGGTACGCAGTTATACGCATTAGTCTCTTACATGTTTACGTGGTATTCACGTGTGGTAAAATATTAGTGCACGAGGTTGTGCGAGACTTCACGTGGTTTGTGTGTGACGTGCATGTGGTTTTGTGTGCGTGGCAAGTAGTACGACACCTACCGTGGTTACCTCTCCAGTTGGTGGCCCCAGGTTCTTTGTGAGCCGGCTGTTAGCTCGGGCTTTGTCCCGATACTTGTGTGTACCGTTGAGGTTTGTGTCGTCTAACTTGGACACCCTCACTCTTGTGTTTGAGTTGTACATCCGACTAAGGAAAAGACGACAGTGGGACAGTGACTGTTGTACTTGTCTTTTGGTCACTTGTAGCGCGCTCTTAGTTGGGGGTACGGACACCAGTTGTCGACACTGTCCCCATCTAGTCCTTTCCAGTGCCTCACTCTAGAGGGCTCAGGCCAGGTCTCTAGAGGTGCCAGGCATGGGCCTGCAATCATGTGGTCCGAAGGTGGTGGTGTTTAGTTGGTCTCCACAGTTGCTTGACCTTTTTACGTGGAGCGGCAGCTGGACCTTTCGTCCGTGGCTGCGAGATTAAGAGGTAGACCTGTGTGTGTTTGTCTGAGTCAGTACTGGTGTCGCGAACCAGTTTATGTGGCTCGGTGTGGCGGTCTCTACTTTAGCTCGTACACTTGTTTGGGTTTTCCTTTATTTAATATAGTTGTTTTACGTAGTCGGCAAACAGTGAGTATATTTATAGCTTTAATATCCTGCTTAGCTGTTCTATAAACTGTTAGTATAGTTTACTGCTTTCGTACCTGCGTTGGGTTTGCTCGGTGTGTGGAAGTTCCCTAATGAGCCAGTGACTAGCGAGGCTCACCCTACCGCCACAGGTGAAGGTGAGGAGGACGTTTCTCGACCATCGTCCAGTTCAGAGCCGCGTCGTAGCGGTGCAGGGTCAGCACCTCCAGCAGTGTAGTGTAGCTAGTTTGTTACTTTCTTAGTTGTACCTTGGGGTATGCCCCAGCTCTTGTACTTCCTTTGGTCTTGTGGAATATCTATGTGAACTTGTGATATAAATATATAAATGGCATGTTCCTTTATGTTTACACGGACTGGGTTGGTATCCCTTGCGAGGCTTCGGCCCATTCGCGGGAGAAGGACTCGGATCAAGTACCTTATCGACTTAATGGACTTGGACGAGGTGTTCCGTCACATTCAATTCCCTCAGCTCGACAGGTGACATCCTGTACGGTTGATGCGATACCGGTGTGGCTCTAGGAATCCTCAATGGTGAAGTTGACATCTCGTTTAGGGGGAATCTGGCAGGTCTTCGGGAATAAATCTGGGTAGTCGTATACTATATGTATGTCTTCTATTTCGGAACCCTTCTTTTCTACTACTACGGCCACTAGGAAGGCAGCACAACCTTTTCTTCATCATGTAGTGGGCTTTTATGGCGGAGACTAGACTCATCAGACTCTTGTCTATTCCCAGAGAATACCAATTTAGGAAAGTCACTAAGGTAACCTCCCTTTCTTACAGTCGACACTTGCCCCATTGCGGACAACCAGTCGACTCCCAAAATTACATCATAGCCTTCTATGGACATACCACCAGGTCGACTTTTAGGTTATGGTCTCCGATCATTACATCGGCAGAGGGAAAGTATTTGTTCAATATCTCCTTCTCCCCTAGTGGGGTTGTGACAGAGAACTCACAACCCATGGATATTGGTTTAGCAATCACAGTATCAGCAAAGTTTTGAGATATAATGAATGAGTGGCTCCAGTATCAAATAAAACGAATGCTGATAATAAGAAAACTTGAAGGGTACCTTCTACCACGCCACCCTCCAAAGCAGGTCCTCATCATATAGGGCTTACAATCGCCCTGTTTCTTAGGCGCATTAGGGTGCCTTTCATTCTCTTTCAGTAGCGGGCACTCAGGGATACGGTGCTCGTGACTTCTGCAGCGCAGACATGCATCGGCTTTCCTCCAGCAATCATCAGCCTTGTGACTAGGCTTGTCACATTGTTTGCAGTGGCTCTTTGTTGAAGTGTTGGGTACGAAAACCTAGGGTTTCCTTTATTGGCAAGATCCCTCCGTGATGTTGAAGGGACGCTTCTTGCCATTGGTAGTCTTAGCAGATGACTGACCCGAGGTCACTTCCTTCTTGATGATCTTCCCTTTTATACGGTCGGTGAAGTCCGTAGCATCTTCTAGCAGCTAAGCCCTCTTCACCATCTCGGCGTAGGTCTGGATGTCGAACGGTGCGAGTTGAGTGATGTAGTGGGGCTTAAGGCCGTTTGAAAGTGCTTAGCCTTCATCCTTTCAGTGTTTACCAGATGTACAGCAGCGTGCCAATCTAGAGAACTCGGCTTCATATTCGCCACAGTCAAGCTCCAATGTTTAAGAGTAGCAAATTCCGCAACCTTCCTTTCTGGAACACGCTCGAGAAGTATTGGAGTTGAACGCTTCTTTAAACTCGTTCCAGTTGAATTGCCCATTCTCTCTAGTAGCTTCCACTGACTCTCCCACCAAGCGCGGGCATCCCTCTCCAGTTGGAACGTTGCCAGTAGCAGCTTATCTCCTGCTGCGCATTGCATGACACGGAAAATTCTTTCCGTCTCTTGGAGCCAGTGCTCAGCTTCATCCAGATCCATGGATCCGCTGAACCTAGGTGGGTTCAGACTTCTGAAGTTGCGATGCAGGTCGCTTGCACCATGATTACCACATCCTTGAGTAGCTTGCACAATAACGCGTGTCAGTTCTTGGATGGTTTGTTGCATGCCCCTCATTTGATCACGTTCGGCCGCCCTCTTGATTGCTTAGTTCCTACAAATAACTTCTTCATGATATCGATGTGGAATTTAATTGTGTGTGTGTGAGTTTTATTTTAACTAGTTACCCTTGGCTCTAACCTCAACTCACATGGTGGATAATTGACTCTAGTCGAGGCAGGTTAACCTGGATCATCCTATACATAAGAATAACCTAGGCTCTGATACTACAAAACTGTCATGCCCCGACACGGAATATCGGAACGCGAGGCAGTTGCAAGAAAAGGATATAGAGCGAGTACCAGACATCAAACCATTACACAATGAATAATACTAAAGTGAATTCATTTCGTTAATATCTTTCCAATGTCTAGTTACAACCACTAATATTAGAGTCAATCTAAGGGGCCCGATTACATTGAAATAAAGCAAAAGACTAAACTTCAAACCTAACTACTACAATGCTAGACAAGCAATAGGACACTAGGGTACTCATGACATCACTCCAGGTCGTTCCCGTCCTCTTGAGTGCATGGTTCATCTTCGGTATCACCTGAGAACACAACGACAAATAACGCAGGGTGAGCGAACATCGCCCAGTAGAACTTAAATCTTAGGCTCAAGCAGGCTTTAAGTAATTAATGCATTAAAGCAAGTAACTAATGACCCAACGGAAGAGAGTGTCAAGTAAAAATATAACAGGACAGTACGTGAACAAAATAGCAAGACTTTCAAAATATGGACTTACCAAGAATAGCACAAGTGTCAGGAATAGCACAATAATAGCAAGATAGTACAATGTCAAGTATAGCAAGATGGCCATAGTACAGATAGCACAACGAGTATAGTATAGCACTTTGTTGTCAATGGACAACGAGGAACATAGAACTTTTGATTGTCATTTAGATAGTCAATATAGATAGCACTTGAGTGTAATGCCAAACACTCTGATCATTTACTCCCATGGGCACTAGCACTTTCGAGTGCACATCCCAGGACCAGATCGGCCCTTTATATATTGCCAGGCATTAGTTATATTGTTTATCTTTAGACATCAGTCAATGGCCAATAAGAGTACCAAAGTAGATGAGAGCACTAGATGAATAGACGAGATAGTAGAGTGAACGTGAATAGATGAGCGAGTAGAGTATAGATGAGAGTTAGTGGACCTTGCACATGAAACGTCGAGTAACGAGCGATAGTAACCGTTGCACAACACGCGCACATGGTTGTAGTCACGGGGATTGTGCCCCCCCCCCCCCCCAATAACAAGCATGTATTAAATCTAATAGCATAGAAAAGAGAATGTGATCGCCACCTAGATAGTTGCCTAATGAAATAAATGATGTGGGCTAACTACGCTAGGTAAAGGAAAGAAACGAAGTGGACCTGGTGTCGCGGTAGGGTTACCTATCGCGACAACTGATAACGCGTCGCCATGGGAGGATGCGTCTCCTTGTCGCGTCGCCCTCTACCATTGCGTTCTCTTCTGTGCGGGAGATTATGGTTGGGACCTTCTTCCCGTCCTCCAGCCAGCTAGAGGACAAGAGCTCCTCGTGGAATATTGCTTGGGTGCCTGCCAAAACAAAGAGAAATAATAAAACCCTATTAGAACAGTTAAGTGTTATATCCATTCAAAAATGAAAAGAAAAGAGGGAGCATAGTGGGAACGAACCTGGGGTGTTTTTAAACCCCTTGGGTATGTGGAAAACGTGGGAATGGAAGGGATGCAACCTATCTAGAATGAAGTAAAATGCATGAAGAAAAGAGAGGAAATGGAGGGAGGAAAGAAAGAGCCCCATTAGGGCGACTCCCTGGCGTATGATGGTGTCCAAGTCTCGTGCAGACACTCCTGAAAGAAGTGGGGGTCGCCCTCCTCACTTCCATGCTCCATGGATGTGAAATGAGCAAGCTTTTGAGGTGGAATGTGAGGGAATGAGAGGAAATGGAGAGCTACGAGCTAAGTCCAGATCAGAGGAAATTTCGGCAGCCCTTCGGGGTAAAATGGGGCTCTCCTCGTCCATGAAGAGGGGGCTTTGCTTATATGGATTTTAGACAGAGAATATCCCCTTAAAATGATAATAGTCTAAATGGGAGATAAATCCCATTAAAATTCTTGTGAGAGAGTCCTATAGGCCTTCTAAAGAGTCCCCTAGCCCCAAACCTCGCCCAAGGGGTTCAGATATTGCTTGGAGATAGGGATAAAGCCATAGGAGGATAAATAGGAGGTGGTTGCGGAGGCCTGCATGTGCGGCCATTGTCGCGGCGTATCGTAGGGACGCGACCTTCTAACGCGATGGCCCTAGGCATCGCGACAGTATGCCCACGAGCATAAATATGCATGGCTGTCGTGGCGGCCTTGGGCGTCGCTACACACTAACGCGCGACTACGATATGCCACCTTAAGAAAATTAATAATTTGCGAATTATCAACCAATCACATGAAAGGATAAGAGTTTTTAGGCTTAAGGACTCTCTCCAAGTGACAACGGGCGGGATTTCATGGAAATTTGAGTTGTTAATGGGCTCAAAACAAGGCTAATGATGGGCTCGAGGTGAGTGACCAAGTAGGGGCTCACTACGATAGCAAGGAATATAGTTCAACTTATAAGTCAGAATCGGGTGTCTACAGATTGCCCCTCCTTGGCTTCCACTCTGCAAGAAACGAAGCGGAAGTGTGGTGGAGGTGCCACAAAGTTACGGCGAACAGAAATGGTGCGGAGTGGACTGAAAAGATGGAACTAAGGTAAAGAAACACCCATCTAACCAAAAGCAATTTGAACCTTCGTGAAAGCCCGAGTTAGCTGCTCGAGTAGAAAGCAAAAAAGAAAAGCACAAGTCTGGACAAGAAGGAGAAGAAAGGGACGATCAACCCCTCGATTGAGAGGTACCCTAGCCGATTGGCCTGCAAGTTTCGCTTTGGAGGGACATGTGCGTGCCAGGCAGGTAACTCATGACTCTGCCCTGGGAGCGGTTCGCAACCAAAAACGGATCAAAGGAATAGGATGAAATTGGATAGATAATCCAGACAGGGAAATTCTTGTCAAACTGACGGGAACAACTCACTCGGAGGCAAACCTTCCAATCCAAAGTGGAATAATTTCTTGCTTGAAACATGAAGAATGATTGGGCACTCAGCAAAGGCTCATCATAGTCAGGAATGAGTCAGGAAGCTCAAGTCCTACATGATCATGCATGGGCTAAAATAAAGAAATCATTGAAACAAATGCAAAGAAAAGGAGAAAGTAGAAAATATATCAAGGATAATATTGTTAAGCCAAATAGAAACGGTCAAGAGACTACCTACAACCGCAGTGCAGGGCTAAATCTATCGTCCTCGAACTTACTTAACTCAACGGCCTATCCAACGATTAACAATGTGCATCTAGACTATCACTATTTTGGTAAAGGAGAACTCAAATCCCAGAGCACATTGAGAACCAGCCGGTCCTTGAAACGATATAATAGGTAGAATACCATATAGTAATGCAGGAGAGTAGGGATAAAATACTTACCTGACTTACCTGTGATGTCCTTTTTTCTTCTGATTTTTTGATTTTGTGTTGTTTTTGATTTTGATAAAATAGACATAATAGACACGAAAATGACAGTATATATGAAAACACAATCAAACAAGCAAATATACTATACACAGACATAGAAATAACACACAAGTATAGATGCGACGCCTTTGGAGACCGTGACATAGTCACGTCGCCCTGCCATGTCGCGACATGTCCCGTCATATCGCGGCGTCGCGACTCGAACCGAACCCTGAAAACGCAAAAGACTTGAGTTTACCTCTATCCTAAGACTCCTAGATTACCACTAGGACTCCTAAACCTATCCTAGTCTTATCCTAATACCTAGTTACTGGATTGGGTTCGGTTAGCACCCCCTAGAGCTCTATAATAGGGGAGATTAGGTGCTAATCCTGCAACTCTTCCTCTCCTCCCTCTCTACTTCTATTTTCTCTCTCCTGCAGCCATGAAGAGATGCTATTCTGCTTTCCAAAAGGAGGTACCCCCTACACCGGTCCCAAAGAGGAGCGGAGTCCTATGCAAGCTTCAGCAGGTCTTCTCCATACCTGGGCACATATGCATGCACCCGGAACTCCAAGTAGTGCTTTTTCTTCTTCCAAATTTGAATTTGTGCTCTGTTTTGTTCTTTTTATTTTTTTGCACTTCTTCTTCTTTCCTTGATCTCAATCCTCTCTTCTCTTCATCTCTTTAGATTTTACCTGGCCAGAGGAGGTTCTCCAAAGTGGCATGGCTATCCCCATGATTGAGCTTCTCCCACCTACATCGATCTATCACTTGAAAGAGTGGGGGCTGTCCACGGTGTTTGTGCTCGCCAAACAATACCACAAGTTCGTGCATGTGTGGGATAGCATCACAACGCTGGTGGAATTGTGGCATCCACAAACTCACACTTTCGTCTTCCCCAAATTCGAGGCCACCATCTTGCTGGAGGAGTTGGAAATCATGCTCGGCTGCCGAAGTACAAGTGAGGGGAGGAGTACGCTCTCTCTCGCACACAGTGGCGCCCATTAGCATGGGGAATCATCGGGGAGTTTACCATGAGGAAGATAGACCTGATGAGCATGACAAGCTGGTACTTTGTTTATCTCCTTCCAAATGCCCACTGGGTCATCTCCCAATGCAAGTGCCAAACTGGAAAGGATCATGCCATTGCCAAGGCGGCCGCTATTTATATCTGCAGCGTCATCCTATTCCCATCCGAGGATAGATCTATCTCCTTCGCCAATCTGAGCATTATTGACTCCATCTCGGAAGGTATGAGCATTGGCCAGGTGGTTCTTGGCTTCCTTTATGCCGGTCTATCTTCTGCAGCCACCGGAGGCCCCTTCTACGGTTATGTCGTCACCCTCGAGCTTTGGATGGGCATGCATATAAACTTTCGGGCGATGGACAACCTAGCTACGGAGTGCAAGACGATGCTCCATCATCCACTGGCTTACGTGGGTGGGCCTCTCCACATGACTACCCAAGCCCGGTGCAATACTGTCCAAGTGAAGGGATTGAAGGCATGGCGGGACTACTTCAAGCACTTGACGATGGTGGGGTTCGACATGCGTTCGCACTTCTTACACAACGGATGATCCACATACCTCAGCGTGTCGGACTAGCACTCCGCATTTTGGCAATGAGGCGCTTGTTCACTACAACCCAGATCGATGCTATTTGCAGTGCGGGGCGGCACACACAGTGGTCCATACCTTTCCCACTTCCCGGCCATCCAGCAGAGGAGGATGAACGATGAACAGGATGAGAGGGACGTGCGAAGTGCCATGGTGGACTGGGAGGGATGCGCGATGAGTCTCGTCCAAGCGGGAGTGGAAGAGGACGAAGATGTGATTAAAGAATACGTGGAGGCACTGAAGAAGATTCAACCAGCTGCTGCGGAAGCTTGAGGATAGCTAGACTGATGCAGGAAAGATGTTAGATGGTAGTTAGGGCAGAAATTTGCATTTATTTGAATGTAGGAACAATCTGAAACATGTATTGAATGATTTGAAATGAATAAACATGAGTTTTACCTTGTTTGCGCATGGCTCTGTTTGTAACGTGACAGGCATGGCCATCGCTTAAGGTCGCATCAAGGCGCTGTGTCGTGACAAGTCGCGACAAACTATACCGACGCAACCATAATGTGACGGCCCGCTGCGTCGCATCTAAACCGAACATTCAAAACGCAAAGGACCTTCCATCTTCCCCCCTTCTTGCATTCAAACTAACCGGAAGAGAGGGCTTTCACTTCCTTCGAATTTCCTTCCAAACTCCTTGCATATTACTTTCTTACCTCATCAATCCTTTCTCCAAACTCATCCTAATCACTCATTAGCCCTATGGAAGGAGGAGGCAACGCCGGTGAGGGTTCTTCCGGGGTGAAGAGGCATGCAGAGAGGAGGAGTTCCCGGCGCCGCGTGGAGGCGCCTCCGGCGGAGGAGGTGGACCCAGAGGCAGACATGGAGGTGGAAGAGGAGGAGCAAAGTCCTGCCGTCAATGTGGAGGAGGCAAGGAAGAAACAGAGAAGGTGATGAAATCGGTAAGCAATCCAACCTTAAAACCTTGTATGAATGAGTGGGAAGGGTAGAGGAAGCCTCTAGAGGGCGGTTGTAGGGCGTGAAGCCCAAGGGGAAAAAAGGACCGAACAAGGGAGGCTCCGGCCGGTCTGTTCCTGAGAACACGACGGACCAATCCGTCGCGACACCAGTCGTAGCAACGGCATAGGGTGACGCAACCTACTCGCGTCAGGGTAGATCAACGCAAACTTATCACGACCTTTGCAGGTGACGCGATAAGGTCGCGCCGCACTGCCCCGTCGCGACAAGGACTCGAATCGAACACCAAAAACTGACTGCTTTTAAACCAATTTGCGCATGCAGGGTGAGATGAGGGCCCGGGTATCCTGGACATTGGTCTTAGCCGTCTATTTAGCCTTCCCTACTTTTCAGAGAGAGAGACTTGAGGGGATGGGTTTTGGGGTGGTGTTCCAGATGGAGAGGATGCGGGCGGATCCCGCACTCACTCACTCAGGCTGTGGAGCAGGTGGATACGGAGGCGACTGCCTTCGTATTCCCATGGGGTCATATGATCCCCATCCTTGAGGATGTGAGCCGGATCACGGGGCTTAGGGTGTACGGGAGACCTGTGAGTGGGTTTACCTACCCTTGTACCAAGATCTAGCCGACCGACTCCTGGGGTTGCCTGTAGGGCATAGGTCGTCCTTAGTCCCCAGAGTAGCACTTCGTGAGAGCCTAGGGCTGTTCGACGTAGGGAGAGAGCAGGGGAGACAGTAGGAGCACTTCCAAGGTTGGCCCAGGTTAGTCGGGCAGAGTTGGCGGGCTAGCCGGGGGCAGAGGCGGACTTGGACTTGCGTCGCTTCCTCATCGTCTTCCTTGGTAGACTTTTGTTTGCCATGAGGGATGACGTAGTGCACTACCGCTTTCTGCCCCTACCGGAGGACCTGTTCTGAGGTGGGGAGCTACGCTTGGGGAGTAGCGTTCCTGGCACATCAGTTCGACAGCCTAGGTGCCTCCGAGCGGCAGACATCGACGAGTGGTTCTTTCCCTTTCCTCCAGGTACACTTCTCTCCTTATCCCTGAACTCAATGCATCTTTTTATTGCTTTGAATTGTGATCTAATCCCCTTCTCATTTTGCGGTTCTGGACTTACCTCCATTTCCCGGGCCTAGGAAAGGGATCCTCGCACGGCCGGGCGTCGTGCCCATTGCACACCAGTGGGATTCACGTCGGGACACACATACCCCGGCGACCAGCTAGCACACCTCCAGGAGGCCATTGACTGCTACCCACATTTGGATGTAAGTGCTCTAACCTTTCTCCCATAAATTAATGCTTGATATAACTGCTTGGTGACTAATTGTGCTTTGGTGTGCAGGTGGTGTGGCAGCCTTACTTGGAGGAGAGTGACGAGGGACAACCTTGGTTGGTGCAGGCCGCCCCTACTTCGGTAGGTCAGTGTGGGTGCATGCACTCAACCTTCTGCTACCTCTGCATCTGTTCCTGTGCCAGCGCTCCCTTGACTTCGGCAGAGTGCGATGGAGTTCCTTGCCCGAGACCGGTACCGCAGATCGGGTCAGAGCTTCCGGGGACTCCACAACACGACTGATTGGCGCGAGTGGGCAAAGGAACAGATCCAGAACTGGGAGCACCGGGGCAAGGCAGTCAAGTCCAGCGCGACCACGGACGACGCGTACCTTCAGGCATACGGCTAAAGTATGGAGGAAAGGTGTACAAGAGCGCCCGACGCCAAGTAAAAACCCTAAACCATAACTCTGTGAATTTATCTTTATGGAATTGAGCTAATGGTTTTGGAAATGAATTGCAGGTGGATGTGACTGGCGAGACCGCATCACTCCGGCCAGCTCTACTCAGCGATGCAGGATCGCGAGGTGGCACAGAAGGAGGCGGAGCAGCTGGTAAGTACTTACTAAGACTTCAGTACTTAACCAATTTCAAAGCTGATTTGAGGATTTAACATGTGTTTTCCTGTGCAGCGGAGGGAGTTGGAGAGGGTGAGGAGTGCCACAGCAGTTGGTGCCTCCTCTTCGAGGGCAGCAGAAGGCTCCCAGTTGGATCTGGAGGATCGACTGGCAGCGGCAGTCAGGAGGGCCGAGGAGGCGCATGCTGAGCTGGCCGAGCGGGTAAGCATAGCAGAGACTTTAATTTAAAGAATATTTCATCATGATATTGACTGAATACTTGCCTGCAAATTTCTGATTTTTTTTTTGAGATTTTTCTGTTTTTTTTGAGATTTTATTTTTTATTTTTGAGATTTTCTGATTTTTATGGATTTTTTAGATTTTTGATTTTTTGGATTTTTTAGATTTTCTGATTTTTTAGATTTTTTAGATTTTCTGATTTTTTTATTTTTGAGATTTTCTGATAATGACATCTCTTGCTCTTGAGTGTTTAGCCAGGGACCTCACTCCCGTCTATTTTGCCAAATAATGTCTATGTGCAGCGTGCATTTATCCTTGACTTCCTAAGGTTTCTTGCCCCTTAGGTATTAATGTTTCAACCTAGACCAGGTGCAGTGGTTCTCCGGTCATTTAGGCAGGATAGGAAGACTTGATGTTGAGACAAGACTTGGTTTTAGGGCTGAGGTTACTGGCGCTTGATTTCGCAAAGGGTATGTCACTTGTGGAATTCATCTGTTGTCCAGGGACTTTTAAGGACTTGTTTTCTTCTAATCGAGGCATGCGTACGACCGGGCTCAAGGGCGTCCCGCGGGAACTATACTGCCACTCTTTGACATGCCTATTTTTTATCATTCTTCTTTATTATTTCATCACTTTGACCTTCTTTTGAAAATGATCGTCCCTCTTTGAGACTTCATACACATGATCCATACCCTTGCTGTCTACAGGCTAGCCTCCCCCTGCCCCTGGACCTTGTCGAGTAGGGAAGAGAATTGACCTTTAATTCCCTATACTAGAATTAAGCTGAAAACAAAAGCAAAGGGGAATTGACCTTAGGTGTCGTGTTTTGTGTGGTGGCTGGACATAAAGTTATTTACCACAATGAGGTGGAGTGAGACACATGGCTACTGACATTCTTTCGCAAATTGGTGTCATTATTGGAAAATTGTTTTTAAGGGTAGAATATTTTAAGGTACAACCCATTCCACGGGTGAGAGAGCTCCTCACCATCGGCATTAACTGGCCTATATGCGTTCTCAAGGTACACCTCCTTAACAACGTATGGCCCTTCCCAGTTTGCTTGCAATTTGACCTTGAACCTCCGGGTTTTATGAAAATTCGCTTCAAAACCATGTCTCCTTCCTGGAATTTGCGTTCAATTACTTTCTTTTGAAAAGATCATGAGAGTCTATTTGATATGAAAGCACATGATCGGCCGTGACTAAACGTCCGTTCGTCTAAGAGTTCTAGTTGCCCAAGTAACACCTCTCGATGTTCATCGGATTAAGTTCCTTGTCTAGCTGAATCCTTAGCGAAGGAATGAGAATCTCGTGTGGACACACCGCTCCATCCCATAAGTAAGTGAGAAAAGGAGTTTGCCCAGTGGGCGTGCGACAGAGGTGCGGTAGGCCCACAGAGCCTCGACCAAATTTCTCTAGCCAATCAGCAAATTTATTACTCACAAGTTTCTTTAGAATTTTCAAAAGCGGTTTTATTTGTGGCTTCGGCCGACATTGCCCTGTGGATAATACAGAGAAATGATGCAAGGAAATATTGAATTTCTTACATAAGTCCTGAAGCTCTTGAGATATGAACTGGGGTCCATTGTCGGTGACAAAGCTGCTTGGCACTCCGAACCACGTGATGATGTTCCTCATGATGAATCTGCACACGATTGACCCTTTGATTTCTGCGAATGCTTCTGCCTCGGCCCACTTGGAAGTACTTAGTAGCAGTGAGAATGAAAGATTTTTTCTTTATCTGAGCATTAGGATCACTAAGGGCCCGATGATATCAAAGGCCCACATAGAGAAAGGCTAAGGGGAAGATAGCGGATGTAAAGAGGAAGACGGAGCATGGATTTTATCGGCATGGATCTGGCATTTGAAGCACCTACGAACGTAGATGGCACAGTCTTCTTCTAAGGTCGGCCAGTAGTAGCCCTGCCTAAGAATCTTCTTAGCCAACATTTGGCTATTCACATGCCCTCCGCACTCACTGGAATGGGATCCTTCCACTACCTTCCAAGCTTCTTCGGCCGACAAGCCCGGAGGAGCATTCCATTTAGAGCGCGTCTATAAAGTACTTCACCAATAAGGGTATACCTTAACGCTGCTCTACGGATGGCTCACCTATCCTCCACTTCACCTTCTTCTGGGGAAGGTACCGTCTCTACAATATGCTCAACTTCATGGCACCACGGCCTTTTTTCTTCATCATTTCTCCTAGCTCTACAAGCATCAACTCCTTTGCTTCCCTCTCTCTGCCTTCACCACCAATGAGCCCCTAAGGTTAATGAACAAGGATCCTGAGTGGAGGGTGCTTCTAACCTTTGGACCGAGATTGTCTCAGCGCTGCGGCTGAGAGGGAAGGAGAGAGAGGAGGCCAGGGATGCCAGGGCATCGGCCAGGATATTCTGAGAGCGAAGAGTATGAATGTAGATGAGCTTGCAGAACTGCTTGGCTAGGAGCGTGACCAGATCTGGTAAGGCTTGAGCTTGGGTCACGAGTGCGGTAGGTAGAAAGGACTTGCCGAAGAATGAGCTAAGAGTCCTATGATCTTGAGATGGCACGTGCCTAAGAGATAGGCAAGCTTTAGACCAGCTAGAAGAGCCTCATACTCAGAGATATTGTTGGTGGCAGGAAACTGGAGCTGATATAGGCAAGTGGAATGGTGATCCCTTCTGGGGTAAGCAAGACAACACCTATGCTCGTCCCCTAGAATTGAGAGCTCCATCAAAATGGAGTGACCAGAAGGGATCACGAGAAATAAGTGACAGGTTTTCATCAGAAAAATCCTCTTGAACCGTGTCACTCTGGGGAAGAGGGAGGTGAGCAAGGTGCTCAGCAATGGCATATCCTTTTATAGACTTCTGGACTACAAATGTGATATTGAATTGAGATAGGTAGCTTTGCCAGTGTGCCAATCTGTCGGCGAGGACCAGCTTCTCTAGGAGATACCTATAGGATCCATTCTAGAAATCAAACTCACCTTATGAGCTAGGAAATAGTGCT
Source organism: Colocasia esculenta (assembly GCA_014218235.1). Classification (NCBI taxonomy): domain Eukaryota; kingdom Viridiplantae; phylum Streptophyta; class Magnoliopsida; order Alismatales; family Araceae; genus Colocasia; species Colocasia esculenta. The sequence continues at coordinate 72,573,729 of CM024761.1, read as the reverse complement.
TCAATTTCTGCACTACCCACACTAGCGCTGCACATGTTTCTCCATTGTGGTGAGTTTGAGCTCAGAAGGATTGAAGAGCCTAGATAGGTAATAGACTGCCCTTTCTTTGCCGATTTCATCATGTTGTGCAAGGACAGCTCCTAGGGAGTCCTCAATGGTTGACAGATATAGGATAAGGGTTTCCCAGGGACAGGCGCCTGTAGAACGGGCGGACTCATAAGGTAACTCTTGAGCTCATCAAAGGCCTATTGGCACTTAGTGTTCCATTCAAACATGGCCCCTCCTTTTACAGTTCATAGAAAGGCCGACATCTTTGAGAGTGCTGAGATATGAATCTCCTTATGAACTGTAGTCGACCAATCAATCCTCGAAGTTTGGATATGATCTTAGGAGGAGGCATTTCATTGATTGCTTTGGCTTGTGCGGGCTATTTGAATCCCACGTTTTCTGACTATGAAACCTAACAGCTTGCCTGAAGAAACCCCAAACACGCACTTCTTAGGATTCATCTTCAATTAATATTCTTGTGCGCGGCGAAACACCTTGGCGAGCATGGAGGAGTGTTCTCTTCGGGTTCTTGACATCACCACAATATCGTCCACGTAAACCTCGACATCAATATGAATCATACGTGGAAGATAGCTAGCATTGCCCTTTGATAAGTTGCGCTGGCGTTCTTCAATCTAAATGGCATGACCACATAGCAATATGTTCCCCAGGGTGTGGTGAAGGAGGTTTCTCTTGGTCCTTTGGTGCTAGACAATCTGATTATAACCTGAATACCCATCCGTGAATGATAGAGTTTCATACCCCGGGTTGTTATCGATCAACACATCCAAATAAGGGAATGGGAAGTCATCCTTTGGACAAGCCCTATTCAGTTCCGGAAATCTATGCAAATACGGACCCTTCCATCTTTCTTCATCACTGGGACTATATTCGCCACCCACAATGGATAGTGGACTACACGGATGAACTTGGCTTTGTGTAGTTTATCAATTTCCTCTTTCATCTTCAGCGCAATGTGGGGGAGAAATCTCCTCAATTTTTGCTTAATGGCAATTGCCCCTGGTTTCAAGATTAACCTATGTTCTACCAATTCGGGGTCAATGCCCGGCATGTCATCATAGGACCACGCAAAGGAATCCATAAACTCCCTTAATAGCTCTATGAGTGCCTTTTCTTTCAGGAGGGAGACTGGAAGCTATGGACAAGAGCCTAGGGTCCTCTTCTGTTCCCACATTTACCTCTTTGGTGGGTTCGTCTACTGCCGAGGTGGGCTCATCAAATCTTCTCATGCCGCTTGCACACATCTCGGCAACGTCCTCTATCTCACAATCATCTTCATCCAATGGGTCATCTTCAGCTATGATCTCATATACTCTGAATCCATCGTCTAGCCCTTCCTCCTCGAGCTGATCTTCTATGTTTAGAACTACTGCTTCTTGAACGAACTCTTCCACAGCTAGCAAGGCTCCACACCTTTGCACCAGATCTAAGAGATATCTGCGGGGTATGCCACTACCCTTCTTCTTCCTAGATGGGGATGGGACTTGCTAGATTCTACCCCTGAACCTAATTAGATTTGATATTACATAGGGCTCTAGAGGAGTGTCCAGAGGTTTATTGAAATGAATGAAATAGGGTGCGGCGGGGCCGCAAGAACCTCCGATGGGCTTGGAGGAAGAGGCGGGCCACCCGAGCTCAGGGTGCCTGCAGCTGAGACAGGGTGTAGGGGAATAGAAGGCCCCTCACCCAAATCGCCCAGAATGACCATAGTGGTCAGTAGGCGAAGACCACAGTTTTGAGCCAAAGGAGAGGAAGGGCGGGGATCACCGCTAAGGAGAAGGAGTGTGACAGGTATCTCGGTCAACAAGAAGAAGGAGCGGAGGTGACGGGGATCGCTGTCAAACACAAGAGGAATGCGGGGGATAACGGGGATCACCGTCAAGTCAGTGAGGGATGCGGGGGTGACGGGGATCGCCGTCGAGAATAAGGGGATCTATCAACAGAAGGCAGGAAGCAGGGAATGACGGGGATTGCTGTCATGAGTCAGGATGGAGGCAGGGGCGATGCTTGGAAGAAGAGGAAAGACGAGGATCGCTGTCTGAAAAAGGAGGGACGGAAGAGATGGTGAGGGCCGTTTGAAGGAGAAGGGGAAAGAGAAGGCGGGGATCACAGCCGAAGGAGACAGAAGAGAGTGTATTATGCACATTTTTTTTGTTTGGTTTTTGTTTTTTTAGCAAAGAGAAGAAGTATATACGTAAGGAGGTCGGGAAATAGATAGAACCGAGCCATTGAGGAAGATAGTGAAGAGGGGAGAAGACGGACTAATGCTTCAACTGCGTCGGGGGAGAGTTGGAGAATAAAAGGGGGAAACAAGGGAATAAAGTCAAAACTATAGACAAGATAGATGAAACGAAGTGACTGGGAGGTCGGGAAAACCCTGGCCAGAGCTCTTTGTTAGATCGGTGGGTTTATGATCTCCATTTCTTCACTAAGTCCAAGCAACTGTCACTTGGTGCTGGCTACTGGCGCTGATGGTGTTGCTGCCTGAGACTGTGACATGTCATCCTCGCTAAACAAGCGGTTGACTGCTGAGATGAGATCTTCTAGTTCTTTCTCCTTTGTCTCTGCTTCGGGTGACGAGATGTTGTTAACCTCTTGGAACAACAAACTGACTGCTGACATCAGATCTTCATGGTCCGCTCGCCCCTGTTCCGTCTCCGCCTTCTTCTTCTTGTTGGTCGCTGAGTTTCTAAGGCTTGATATGCTGACCTCGGTGCCTCTTTATTGTGTTATTATACCAAGGCTGTATAGGTCCTCTGACAAAGTGATCGTACAATGTCCAAGTAAGAGGTCCATTGCTCGACTGTGAAGGGGATGAAAATGTGGCCCATTCCGTGTATCCTAGGCCATATTTTGTAAACTTGTGTGCTACTAACTGCCTTGATTCCCTTGGAGATGGGCTCCCAAGCCTTTCCTATCTGATAGCCAAGTCTGAACATGATATCCCATCCTTTTGTATTTGTGGACACATCATCCTGACAGTTACCACTGATGGGGACACAATTGGAGGTTAGAAGAGAAAGTGTAAGCCCAGGGATAGTTCACATAAAGCACTGAGATAACGGGCTTATTCGATGGCCAGACTGATGGAAACACTTCTCAAACGCTTCCACTGTGTGGGTTGTCGCTATGCTCTTGACTTTGACTATCTGCCCTTGGAAGGGAATTTTAAACATTGATGTGCAGTGGATGGTACTACCCTAGTGATTAAATCACGGGCGTCCTAGGATGCCTTGTAAGTAGATCGATATTCAACACATAAAATTCCACTGTCATGATGAGCGGCCCCAACTCTGATTGCATGGAGATAACCCCATGACAGGCCCTCCGAGAGTTGTCGTAGGCGGCTATGGTGGAGGGGTAGGCTGTAATTGGCACTCTGAAATATTGCAGGCCCTTAGGGTGCTTAGTGGACATACATTGATGGAAGCCCTGTATCCACTAATGCTACATCAATAGCCACTTTATTTATCGTGAGTGTCACATATAAGGGCATCTTCTGGCTTCAGGGGAAAGCTAACTCGCCATCAGAGAAAGTAATTGGTGTCCTGTTCACAATAGAGATCACAGAAGGTAGATTATCGGGTTCATGTCTTCACGGACCATGACCCTCTGCAAGAAGGTCCTTATGGCATCTTGTGAGTCTGTGACATCTTGATCAGCTCTAGGATGGAGATTTTGGCGGGAGTTTGATCAAATGCTTTAGAATGTCATACTGGGTCCCCGGGACCGGATCTATCTCTTCCATGTCTTGCTGCTGCTGAGTGTTGGACGGTTGTGCCGGTGGCCTGGCATAGATACGGATGCATTAGGGTACATCCGGTGAAACATCCGCCCGCTCCGCAAGGCGAGGTTATGATGGAGTGGAGAAGGAGAGGTGTCAAGGATAGAAGGGTTGGCTAATAATGGTGCTGGCGTAGGGGAAAGAGGGATGCTGCTAAGTGAAGGGATAATCGGTGGTATGACGGGGGAGTTGTAGGATGGTGAGGTGATGGCGGCAACGGTGGGTGCGAAAGGGGAGGTACAATGGATGTAGGTGTGCTGGTAGTGGGGTGACATGGGAAATGACCAAAAGCTGGCCACTTCGTGTTCATCATCGAAGGCCCATAGAGCTTCTGGTGGTGGGTGGTGGATGACTGGTTCACTTGAGCGGGCGGAGGAGGTGGTTGGAACATCTGGGGATTCGGAGCAGGCTGGTGTTGAGAATGGGATTACGAATTATGCCAAGGCCATTTGCCAGCTGTTGGGGTGTTGTTGTTGTTGTTGCTGATACTGTTGTTGGAAGGGCTGGAATTGTTGTTGCTGTTGTTGTGGCTGTTGTCGCCTCTGTTGTTGCTGTTGTTGTCTCTGACCCTGCTGGTCTCTCAATGTCTGGATCAAACCTCTTCATTTCTGCCCAGTCGATCTGATTCTGCTCATGAAGGTCATATATAATGTCCAAAATTGGAAGCAGTCCGACACATTGTGGACCAGATGGCGATGGTACACGCAATATTTCGTCTGGTCGCTGCCATATTCCAATTCGGCTTCCGGAGGGAGTCTAAGGCATTTAAGGACATGAGGGCTGCAAAGACATCGGCCATGTCTCGGGCAGAGGAGGATATTGGCTCTCTTGGGTCCGTTCGGCTTTTTGGGGGCATAGCCATTTTGGGGAGGAGGCACTTGAGAGTAATGGCGCTGGTCTTGAGGAGGGTTCTAGCTTGAGGAAGTTGTGTTTGTTGTTAGTCCATGGTTGCTGGGGTTTCTGAGTGTAAGGGGGACCTGCCTACTGGGCCTTGGGGGTTAATCATTGCACCCACTTGCTCGTTGGTTTGGATCCCTTCAGTAACTGGGCCCTAAGACTTTTTATGGTAACGAGATTTAGGGGTCTCAAACATGGAGTGTATAGGCAAATCTTTGAGTTGAGTCTGAATGAAGCAGGCTCGGCTATATAGTTGGTGCATGGTAGTGATGTCGTTCATGGCCAGATGGCTCGGTAGGTTGGGGTGGCATTGGAGATTAACAACTTGACCTTCTCATCCTCTGGCATGGGGTAACAGACCTTGGCAGCCAGTGAGCGCCACGGTTGGCATAAGCGAAGAACTCCTCATTAGACCTCATCTTTTCGGCCACCAGGTCAACAAAGGAATTATTCGGGTCCATCCTGATCTTGGAACTGCTGTAGGAACCTCTCTTAGACAACTTGGAAGTCTTCGGCTTCCTCAGGCGGTAAGGAATAAAACCATTCCAGGGCCGGACCATCTAAGGATTTTCTGAACAAGATGCCATGAGTTAACGGTCATACTTGTGCGGTGCAGATTCATAAACAAAATCCTTCAAATGAACATAAGTATCCCTACCCCAGAGTACCATCGATAAACAGGGAGCTCTGACTGGGGTGGAACCCGGAGATATTAGAATGACGGGAGAGAGATGTCAGCTACTTCTGAGGGTCGATTTGCCTCCTGAGGTCATGGAGCTCCTTTTTCATGGTTGCCCACTCCGCGAGGAAATCGGAGGAGGAGTCTAGACATGGTGTGTAGGGACAAGGGAGCGGGGCTGCTCGAAAGAATGGGACCTCTCACGGGGGAGGGGAGCAGGTTCAACGGTATAGTATGTTGAGGTTGGAGGGATCTGGGCCAGACATCTATCGTGCTGGAAGGTAGCTGGGTTCTGAGAAATGGATGGCCTGAGGACGGAGGAGGTGTAGGATCTGCCCCTGAGGAAGATATGTGTGTGCTGAAGCAACATGGGTGAGGAAATCACAAGCTGGGCTGAATCGTGAGCAAGTCGAGACAGGGGTCGTGCCTTTGGCAGCGGCCAGAAATTCATGCACTTGGTCTAGAGTCAGATGAGGAGAAGCTGACTGAACTGAGAGTGGGGGTCGTCTGCCTCTGGAGAGAAGGGGGGCGGGACCGACTCCTGATGACGAGAGGGGGGTTGGATGTGCCCCGAGGAATGCCACAGAAGGTTGGGCCACATCCTCGAGGAGCCGAATGGGCAGGAAATCGTCGGCAAGGACCCGAATTTGTCCATGTCGAACAGAGGATTATGATATAATACAAAAGATGGAGGGGACTGACTCAATCTACCTAACAATGATGCATGCACCACCCTTATGATTAGGGGGTGATACAAGACACAAACAAAAGCTAGACTCTAGCACAACAAGAAAGACTATGAGGAGAAGGGATGAACCGAAGCATGAGGTTGTCATGATTAACGTCCGGATTTCAAAATTTGCTCTTGACTTTTAAATGAATTGATTATGGGATATCACTCAACCAAGTAGGGCCCTAATGGGTATGGACTCGAGTCCTTCGGTGTAGCTAGGGGTGGCACACTCTCACACACGAAGGCTGGCTCAAACTATGGGTGCGACGGGCAGAGAAAACCAGCCGGTGAACCGCAACGTGGTACGGTCACGAGGACTTACAGAGGTCCTCGGAAGGCAGCCCGAGTCACCTACGAGTGCTCGCAGGTGAGGGGGCTCACGCATCCAGGGGGGAGAACCTAATCAATTGGATTAATAGCATATGCACGGACCTAAGTGCTAAAGTGTATGCAAAGGGTGAACAATGACCAAACAGGGTGACCAACAAGGTCTCAGGCAGAGTTGCGGCGGCAGGGTACACCGCGACCCTATCGCGACAGGGCGTCCTGCCGCGATATGAACAGAACACGAGTACAGTAATCAGCACAAATATAATGCATACAGACTAACCTAGCATATGAGATGAGCATGAACTCACCAGATTAATCTATAAGAGGTCAAACCACTCAGAAATCGATGCATGGATCAAAGCATTAACAAACAATGTGTACCTGCAGACGCGACGTTTCTCCAGAGCGCGACCTGTTCGCGTCCTTATGATACACCGCGACAGGACCCGAAAACATACAATAGAAACAAACGGAAAACCCGAACCCTAGCAGGATTCTAACTTCCAAAAGCACGAAAACATATGGCAGAGAAGCACGGAATAGGCACACACATGAACTCACAGAAGCAGGGTATGACACAATAGGGAAAGAAAAGGACTAACTGTTATCGTGTCCTCTGTTAATGGCGGGATCATATCGCGCCACCACGCTACGCTGCGACAGGAACAAAGAGCGACGAAGAAAAAGAGAAGAACAAAAGACTAACAGGGCTCTAAAAGAACATTCAGATCAAGGAAACATGGCAAGCACACAAACTCAATCCACGAGGGTGCACTGAAGGTCCCACCGTGATCGCCAAAAGGTGTAATCACAGGGATTGGCCCCCCCCCCCATACACAAGCATGTATTAAATCTAATAGCATGGAAAGAGGAATGTGATCGCCACCTAGATTTGCCTAATGAAATAAATGATGTGGGCTAACTACATAGGAAAAGGAAAGAGAATAGAAGTGGACCTGGTGTTGCGGCAGGGTTACCTGTCGCGACGACACTGATAACGCGTCGCCCTGGGAGGACGCGTCTCCTTGTCGCGTCACCCTCCACCGTCGCATTCTTTATGTGCGGGAGATGATGGATGGAACCTTCTTCATCCTCCAACCGGCTAGAGGACAAGAGCTACTCGTGGAATATTGCTTGGGTGCCTGCCAAAACAAAGAGAAAACAATAGAAACCCTATTAGAACAAGTTAGTGTTGTATCCATTCAAAATGAAAAGAAAAGAGGGAGCATGGTGGGAACGAACCTGGGGGTGGTTTTAACCCCTTGGGTATGTGGAAAATGTGGGAATGGGAAGGGATGCAACTATATAGAAATGAAGTAAAATGCATGAAGAAAATAGAGGAAAGGGGAGGGAGGAAGGAAAGAGCCCAATTAGGGCGACTCCCTGGCGTATGATAGTGTCCAAGTCTCGTGCAGACGCTCCTGGAAGAAGTGGGGGTCACCCTCCTCACGTTCCACGCTCCATGGATGTGAAATGAGCAAGCTTTGAGGGGGGAATGAGAGGAAATGGGAGAGTGCGAGGCTAAGTCCAGATCAGAGGAAATTTCGGTAGCCCTTCGGGTAAAAATGGGGCTCTCCTCGTCCATGAAGAGGGGCTTTGCTTATATAGATTTTAGAGAGAGATATCCCCTTAAAATGATTAATAGTCCAAATGGGAGATAAATCCCATTAAAATTCATGTGAGAGAGTCCTATAGGCCTTCTAAAGAGTCCCTAGCCCCAAACCTCGCCCAAGGGGTTCAGATAGCTTGGAGATAGGGATAAAGCCATAGGAGGATAAATAGGAGGTGGTTGCGGAGGCCTGCATGTTTGGCTATTGTCGCGGCGTATCGTAGGGACGCGATTTTCTAACGCGATGGCCCTAGGCGTCATGACAGTATGCCCACGTGCATGAATATGCATGGGCTATCGCGGTGGCCTCGGGCGTCGCTACACACTAACACGACGCTACGATACGCCGCGTTAAGAAAATTAATTATTTGTGAATTATCAACCAATCACATGAAAGGATAAGAGTTGTTTAGGTTTAAGGACTCTCTCCGGTGACAATAGGCGGATTTCATGGAAATTTAGTTGTTAATGGGTCAAACAAGTCTAATGATGGGCTCAGGTGAGTGACAACTAGGGCTCACTAGGATAGCAAGGAATATAGTTCAACTTATAAGTCAGAAACGGGTGTCTACAATGGTGTTGGCAGTCAGGCGGAACTCACGACCTTACCACTGGCCATGTTAAGCACAAGTCCAGAGGTCCGGCGTGATTCAAGACGAGAGTGAGAGTGAATTTTTGATAGCCGTTTGGACCATATTGATCCCTAATGGGTGTAACAGGTGTTAGGGTACAACCGCTCGTCGACCATGTGGGAATCCATGGACAGAGGAGACTTACGGAGGCCTTGAACAAAGACTTACTAGTCTGGCAGCAGAAGGAGTATCCGACGGAGAGTTCGTCCAAGTCAAGAGAGAGGTGTATATAGAAAAAGTGCTCGACATTCTAGAGGAATCTAGAACAGTGGAGTGTCCGATATCGATGTTGCCAAAACATCGCGAGAAACGATAGACCATTATATTTAAAATAGGGTAATTTAATTACATAAATTACTAGATGTATTTTGAAATAATTCATGCCAATTTATGACATAATTGGATGGTTCAAAGTGTGTGTAAGTGTCATGAAATTTTAGATAGAAAAGATCATGTGCATGTATTTTAATCATACATAATGTTCAATTTATACAGGTGTTTTTCTGTGTGTATGACTGGTTAAACAAGAGTACAAACACTGTAGATAATCAAGCATTGCTGAGGTAGGGGGTTTCTTGCAAAAAGAACCCAGGTCACGATGTACCCTGGTCAGGGTCACGATGGGGTCAACTGAGATCACGAAGGTGCTTGTAAAGGTCACGACAGGCTTAGTCTGGTCAGGCAGAAGATCGCGACGACAGGCCTATCGCGATCAGATCGCGACAGAGGTCACTGTCGCGAACGACCTTGTGAACGAGGGCAATCGAGCTGTCTCGTTCACAGGGTCTGCGCCCGAGTCCGACAGGGAAAGGATTTTACATTGGATTGCGGGCCAGAACTTACCCTATTTGACATAGGGTGGTTCAGAAAATCACAACTAATTCTATAGTCAACGAAGATCGTGAAACTAGTTGCCAAACAACCTAGACATGCATGGGTACTTACAATAAATAGAACATGGAAAACAATCAGGTTTGGACATGTGACGGCCCTCATTATACCGGTACGGTTATACAACCCACGTCGGTATAGCGAGTGCTGCCAGCCAGTGGGACATTTACCCAACGATACAAACAGCTGAGATACACGCGAATATATATAACAGAGTAGCGGAAGTAAAAGAGAACTATCTCCATTCATTCATCATCCACATTAAACATACATGCAGCTTACAATTTGCAAAAAGGAACTAAAGTTCACATGATTAAATTGCTGAAATAGAGATACAAAATGTCCACATATTACATTTTTTAATGATAATCCTAATACAATGTTCAAGTACATACTAAGAAGTACACAATCACAAGGATCTCAAAACTGGCTAGTCTCCACGCTCGGAGTCCGTCTCTGCTGCCTCCTCCGAGGGTACTGTGTCACCAACTATACCTGTACGCCGAAGCAAGGAGTGAGTCCAGGGACTCAGCAAGTACACTATGCATGATATACACGTACAAGTCCTAGTGTTTCTACACGCACATTACACTTTGCAACACATAGCATGCTAGTCCATTCAAGTTTTCAACCTATCATGAAGGTTCTACAATTTTATACATAACGCATGCTTTCAGTTTTCAAAAATAACATTCACCTATCACATGGTTTCTATTCAATTCACTCATGAGACTTTAATCAAAAAGTGAGAGCTATTGACCTGAACATTTACATACATGAACGGGGAACATAATTAGCATGGATTCCACATGTTCTTAAGTACATACATAACTTTTTATCATACTTTAGGTTGCTGATCTCACATGGTTCAATGACTATAAACCTACACATGAAAGCTACAACGTTGCTTAAACATAACATAGAACAATCCATCATGCCATTTTACTCACATACTCATTGTTGTTCCTAACATGGATTCTAAACACTTTTGCACACACAAACATGAGAATAATAACATGCATTTTCTGAATTCACTTGGTTTCAGATTTAGTTTCACATGGTTTCTATAACACATTTACATATCTAAGATTTCACATTTTTCTTACACTAGTTTCCTCTTTCACATGGTTCACTTTACACATACACATTCACATATCACTTACACATTTACACATGGTCACATACACTTTACACATTACACTTACACATATTTTAGTGCCGTGACACATAGTCCAAACCACCAAAGAAGGACACAAACACATCACATCACATAGACGCCATCTAGGCATACAATGGCGACTCTTGGACTGCGCAGACCGGGAGAACAAGTCTCCACCCTAACCAGTGGTACTTGTCCACCTCCAGGATTTCCCCCTAATGCCCTTAGGGTCACTTAACACAATGAACTTTCTCAGGGGGACTTTTCCTGATACGGGCCCACTGCCTTCTCGGAAGCAGTATCACATTGGCACAGTTTACACTTTTACACATTTACCGTTTTACACATGGTTTTACACTTGACACTCTTCATCACATTTACACTTCTTACTCACATGAACACCTTTGTTTTTCCTAACATGGTACTACAGATTTCAAGGTCAACACATAGTAAACACACCAATCATGCTGGGTTTAACCAAAATCAAATCACATTTCGATCATATGTACGAATTATCACATTTCACATGAAAGCACATAACTTTTTATTTACTGTTCCAATTGACCTGAAATTTTAACCAATGCTGTTTTCGGGTTCCAAATCATACCCTCAATTTTTCAGATTTTTCTGAGCTAAGATAGGATTTACAGAAAATCAAACACCTAATTAGCATATTATTCACAATTTAAGCTAACATGGGTCTAACACATTTGAATTTATCCACTTACTGTTTTGCACAGAAACACTAATGCATGATTTCAGAATACAACATCATCTAATTCATACATCTATAAATCCGTTACCACAAACATTTTTTACATGCTTTCATTTTACCGAATCGAACTTACTAGCAATTCCACAAGTACACATAAATTCCAAAATTCAGAACACACATACATGTCCCAAATTCTCATGAATAGACTGAAAACAAAACATTCAACTAATCCTAATCATGGAACATTAATTTGCAAAATTATCTACAAGTTATGCTCACAATTTTACAAGATGTCATTACCCCACATTCACCATTTCATCCATTCATTCACAACCACAATGCACAATATACATAGAGTATAAGGTGTACAATATATCCTCATCGCATAAAACATACCGAAATTAATATACAAGAGGGACAGAACAGCTCACTGTTCTGTTCAGAAGAACTAGACGGCGGTCTCTGGCCGCTGAATCAGAGTCAGCGGCATGGTCGATGGACGCCAAGGATGAACTGGGCGTCCAGGGACCTTGCCGTCTACTCAGGTCTGTGCAGAGAAACACAGACCCGAGCTCTAAATCTGGGTGAAATGGAGGGTCTAGGACTCGAGATAAATTCATAAAAATCATAAAAACCTCCTAGACTCATACGGGACACCATAGATAGGTTACTTGCCTCTCTAAAAATCCTCCAAGAGATTTATGGCTCGAAGAAGACCTCCTTGGGCAGTTCCAAGAAGTTGCAGAAGTGCCTCCAAGATTGCCTTCCTCCGAGCTCCTGGTGATCTCCACGCCGAGGGGATGATGGGGAGGCCTTCCTCTATGCTTCAGCTTCCTCCTTGATGCAGAAGATCTTCAAATGAACTCCAAGGGGTCGGATTTGGGGGTTCAAAATGGGTTTTCTCACAGCTCACCTAGGGTTTTTCTTTCTCACTTCTCTCCTCTTGCAAGGGTGAAGGGAAAGAGTGGGGAGAGCCATTCGGGTTCAGACCTAAAGAGGGTCTTTCTCACTCACTAGGGTGATGGGACACCCTCAGAGCCGTTGGGGGACATCCCCCAATGGTTGCCATGCCTTGCTTCAGAAGACAGCAGCTCTGCTGCGCATGCAGGCCAGAGAGAAGTCGACGTCCAGATCGCTAGACGCCGGAATTAGGGTTGGCGTCCAGGGCTGGACGCTAACACCACCCAACGGCCTGGGGATTGACGCCAATAGGCCTTCGGCCAACCCTAATTTATGCAGAAAACCATGCATACCAAGCTTCTATACATGCAATAGTACATGGTATATATTCACACTATCATCATGCAATACACACATTATTTACGTTTAATATAAACACATGTACACGTAATTATACTTTTAATATCTACGTAAATACGTACATACATACTCAACACAATATACACATAAATACGAAAAATACGACGGAAAATTCGAGGGTCTTACACCCTCTCCCCCTTAAAGAAAACTTCGTCCTCGAAGTTAGAACGACACTACTCAAACAAAAGGGGATACTTCTTCTTCATCGCATCCTCAAGCTCCCACGTAGCCTCCTCACGTGAGAAGTTCCGCCATAGAACTTTCACCGACGCGATACTCTTGTTCCGGAGATGCTGAACCTTCCGGTCAAGAATGGCTACTGGCTGCTCGACATACGAAAGATCTGGCTGGATCTCCACTGGCTCATGACTAATCACATGAGACGGATCTCGGACATACTTCCTGAGCATAGATACGTGGAATACCGGGTGAACGCTAGCCAAAGCTGGGGGTAAAGCTAGCTCGTACGCCACGTTGCCCAAACGTCTGAGAATCTCATATGGGCCAATGAACCTAGGGCTTAGCTTGCTATGCCTGCCAATCTGACAACTCCACGAGTAGGCGATATCTTCAAGAAGACATGATCGCCAACCTCGAACTCCAAATCCTTTCTCCTGTTGTCGGCATAACTCTTCTGCCTATCCTGTGCCGCAACAAGCCTTTTCCTAATAAGCTGAATCTTATCCGAAGTTCCTGAACCAACTCCGGTCCGATCAACTGCCTATCACCAGTCTCCTCCCAACATAAAGGAGATCTGCAGGGCCTACCATACAACGCCTCGAATGGAGCCATTCCAATACTAGCATGAAAGCTGTTGTTGTATGCGAACTCCACAAGAGGTAAATGACGCTCCCAATCATCCTTCCAATCCAGACACACGCTCTCAACATATCCTCGAGCGTCTGGATAGTCCTCTCGGACTGTCCATCGGTCTGGGGATGAAACGCCGAACTGAGCTTAAGCTCCGAACCTAACGCATCCTGAAGACCCTTCCACAATCTCGAAGTAAATCTCGGATCTCGATCCGAAATGATCGACTTCGGCACACCATGCAATCTAACGATACCGCTAACATACAATCTAGCTAAACTCTCTACTGACTGCTTCTTCTTCATAGGCAAGAAATGAGCAGTCTTCGAGAATATCTACAACTACCCAAATCGAGTCATTGCCCCTTCTAGATCGAGGCAAACCCGATACGAAATCCATAGTGACAGCTTCCCACTTCCATACGGGATATCCATCCTCTGCATAAGGCCGGATGGTCGCTGCCGCTCGGCTTTCACCTGCTGACATACTAGACATCTAGACACATAATCCGCAACATCCTTCTTCATGCCGGACCACCAAAATGATCTCTTCAGGTCTTGATACATCTTAGTGTTACCCGGATGAATAGAGAATCGCGATCTATGAGCCTCCGCTAACACATGCTCACGGACATCTACTATCGGGGACACAAACGCGGTGCTGAAATCTAATCACACCGTCCTCATCACGAGCAATGCCCGCCTTACCCACTAACTCTAACAATCTAGGATCGGCTTTCTGCTGCTCAATCACCTCATCCAAGACTGAGGATCTAAGGGATAGCTGAGCTAAAGCCTGACACAACGATGGCTCTAACTCGGTCATAGAGCACGCTGCATCCTCCAACATCTTCAATCCTGCTGGAGCGAAGACCTCTTCCTACTAAGAGCATCCGCTACGACGTTCGCCTTTCCAGGATGATACTGAAGGTCGAAGTCATAGTCCTTCAAGAACTCAATCCATCTTCTCTGCCTCAGGTTTAATTCCTTTTGGGAGAAAAGATACCTCAAGCTCTTGTGGTCGGTAAACACCTCAAATCTGACACCATAAAGATAGTGCCTCCAGATCTTTAGTGCATGAACCACAGCTGCTAGCTCCAAATCATGAGTCGGATAGTCCTCTCATGCTCCTTCAACTGACGAGAAGCATAAGCTACTACCCTCTCTGCTGCATGAGCACACAGCCTAAACCAATCTGAGATGCATCCGTATAAATGGCAAAGCCTTCTAGACCACTGGGCAATACCAATACCGGAGCAGAAGTAAGCTTAGCCTTCAATAGCTGAAAGCTGCGCTCACATGCCTCAGACCATACAAACTTCTCACCCTTTCTGGTCAGCTTTGTCATAGGGGCGGCGATGGATGAGAACCCTCAATGAATCGCCGATAGTAACCAGCTAACCCAAGGAAACTACGAATCTCCGAAGGAGTCTTGGGAACATCCCAATCCATAACTGCCTGGATCTTTGCTGGATCAACAGCTACACCAGCGCCGGAGATAACATGCCCGAGAAAGTGAACCTCGCGCAACCAGAACTCGCACTTGCTGTACTTTGCATACAGTTTGTGCTCACGGAGAACCTCTAAGACTAACCTCAAATGCTGACGATGTGTGGCCTCATCCGGAGAATAGACCAACACGTCATCAATAAACACAACAACAAAGCTATCTAAATACGGACTAAACACCCGGTTCATGAGATCCATGAACGCTGCAGGCGTTGGTCAATCCGAAAGGAAGAACCAAAAAACTCAATGTCCATACGGGTTCTAAATGCCGTCTTGGACACATCCTCACTCCTAATCTTCAACTGATGATAACCAGATCGCAAGTCAATCTTGGAAAAGACTGATGCCTCTCGCAACTGGTCAAACAGATCATCAATCCGAGGTAAGGGATACCTGTTCTTCACAGTCACTGGTTAGCTTTCTATAATCAATGCACAACCTAAGTGACCCGTCTTTCTTCTTGACGAATAATACAGGTGCGCCCAAGGGGAACACTACGGCGAATAAATCCCTTATCGAGCAATTTCTGCAATTGCTTCCTCAACTCGGCTAATTCTGCAGGGGCCATCCGATATGGGGCCTTCGAGATAGGAGAGGTGCCTGGAAGCAACTCTATAGTGAACTCTATCTCCCTATCCGGTGGCAATCCAGACAAGTCATCGGGAAAGACATCTGGAAAGTCCTGCACCACATCGATCTCTGCAAGAGTCAGTGACGAACCAGCATCGGGTACTAGCATAACGCTGGCAAGAAATGCGTCACAACCCTTGTTCACCATGCGCATCGCCTTCATGGCAGAGATGACTAACTTTCCCGCTAAGTTCTTTGGCAAGGGATGAGAGAACTCGTCCTCGCCAGGAATGCGGAAAACAATCTTCTTTCTACGACAATCCACTAACGCATAGTGCTCCTCTAGCCAATCCAGACCAAGGATACAATCATAATCCTTCATCTAGCAAGAAGAAACACCCATCTAGGAACCTATCCTCAATGCACACAGGTAACGACGGAATGCACTTCCTAGTCGATACCGTACCCGCAGGGGTGTGCACAGACAAGGAACCTCTAACTCCTCAGACTCTATGCCTGACTCTAGGGCTAACTGCCTAGCGAACCGCTCGGAAATGAACGAGTGAGTAGCACCCGTATCAAACAAAACTCGAGCGTGCACACGAAAAGTAAAACTGTACCTTCGGTGACATGCTCCGCCTGCTCGGCGTCCCGAGCTAACGCAAACACTCGAGCTGGGGCTCGAGGCCTCCTGGTCGTCCTGTAGCTGCGCGGCTGCCGCTACTGCTGGTACTGGCGCTCCTCGCTGAGCTTCCTGCTGAAGCCTCGGGCAATCCTTGATCTTGTGGTCGCTGCTCCCACACTTTAGGCATCTACCCGCTACTAACCAACACTCCGAACCTCCATGGGTCTTCCCACAATGGGGACACTCCTTCTTCGCACCGGGGGAACGTACAGAGGGTACCTGATAGTTGCTGACTGCCACTTGTTTCTGCGGTGTCTGGTACACCGTTTCCTCTTGTCTTGCCGCTGGAAAGTCGCTGCCGGCCTCTTCTGCGAAGCCTTCTTTCCTCTAGATACTGCTCCATTTCTCCCTCCTGTCTGCAGGCTGCGCTGAGGGCCTCGTCTAGCGTGCGTGGTCGAACGCCACGAGCCTCGTCCTCAGTGATGGTTTGAGACCCATCACGAACTTCTTGGTCTTCCTGCGCTCATCCTCTACTATGTGCGGTGCATATTTAGAGAGTTCAGAAAACCTTGCCTCGTATTCTAGGACGGTCATCGATCCTTGCGTCAGGGAAAGGAATTCTTGCTCCATCTTGTCCTGGATGTGCTCTGGGACGAACTTGGCTCGGAAGAGCCTCACGAACGCGTCCCACGCCACATCTACTGCTCCGTCCTCGAAGCGCGTACGCAGTAGGGAGGACCACCATACATCAGCTCTCTCCTGCAAACACCTTCATAAGCTCTAACTAACAAATAACAACCAACATTCAAGCATAATCTAAAGCATACCTGTAGCATGTAGGTGGCTAAGGTCACCTTGTCCTCGTCAGGACACCTGATAGCTCGGAAGATTTTCTCGATCTCCCTCATCCAGCTTTCTGCCAAAAGCGGATCACTCTCCCCCTTAAAAGAGGGTGGGGTCATCCTCTTGAATCGCTCCATGATGGAAGGTCCACCATGGTCCTGAGCTGGGGCCTGAGCCTGCTACATTAACAACAAGCAATATACAATAAACACAATATCATACAATTCAAATAGCAGACTACTTAGTTGTTTTATCATTTTACCTGGGCCTCCAACTGGGCCTGGAGTGCTGCCTGAGTGTGTGCCTGGGTCTGCATGGCTTGCACCAGACCTTGCATGAACACTCCATAATCCACGGCGGTGGTGGGGGAAGCACAGGACCCTGTGGGGCCGGGGCCTGCTGCTCCGCCCGCTCCTCACGCCTCTGCTCGTCGTCGCGAGCTGGCGCACCTCCACGTCGTCCACGGGAAGCCATGGCTGTAATAAAATTTCAGCCACCATTAGAGCTAGGTTACTAAGTTTTCTAACCATTTTCTTATCTATTTTTCACTTCTTATTAGTTCTCTACACATGTGGACATACTTAGCATGCAATGGGGATGATGACTTAGGTATATTCATGTGTAATCTCAACCGGGCTCTCTGATACCAATCTCTGTGACGGCCCTCATTTATACGGTACGGTTATACCAACCCACGTCGGTATAGCGAGTGCTGCCAGCCACAGTGGGACATTTACCCAACGATACAAACAGCTGAGATACACGCGAATATATATAACAGAGTAGCGGAAGTAAAAGAGAACTATCTCCATTCATTCATCATCCACATTAAACATACATGCAGTTTCAATTTGCAAAAAGGAACTAAAGTTCACATGAATTAAATTGCTGAAATAGAGATACAAAATGTCCACATATTACATTCTTTTAATGATAATCTAATACAATGTTCAAGTACATACTAAGAAGTACACATCACAAGGATCTCAAAACTGGCTAGTCTCCACGCTCGGAGTCCGTCTGCTGCCTCCTCCGAGGGTACTGTGTCACCAACTATACCTGTACGCCGAAGCAAGGAGTGAGTCCAGGGACTCAGCAAGTAACACTATGCATGATATACACGTACAAGTCCTAGTGGTTTCTACACGCACATTACCTTTGCAACACATAGCATGCTAGTCCATTCAAGTTTTCAACCTATCATGAAGGTTCTACAATTTTATACATAACGCATGCTTTCAGATTTCAAAAATAACATTCACCTATCACATGGTTTCTATTCAATTCACTCATGAGACTTTAATCAAAAAGTGAGAGCTATTGACATGAACAATTTACATACATGAACGGGGGCATAATTAGCATGGATTCCACATGTTCTTAAGTACATACATAACTTTTTATCATACTTAGGTTGCTGATTCACATGGTCCAATGACTATAAACCTACACATGAAAGCTACAACGTTGCTTAAACATAACACATGAACAATCCATCATGCCTTTAACTACTACCATTTGTTGTTCCTAACATGGATTCTAAACACTTTTGCACACATAAACATGAGAATAATAACATGCATTTTCTGAATTCACTTGTTTCAGATTTAGTTTCATGGTTTCTATAACACATTTACATATCTAAGATTTCACATTTTTCTTTACACTAGTTCCTCTTTCACATGGTTCACTTTACACACACATTCACATATCACTTACACATTTACACATGGTCACAACACTTTACACATTACACTACACATATTTTAGTGCCGTGACACATAGTCCAAACCACCAAAGAAGGACACAAACACATCACATCACATAGACGCCATCTAGGCAATACAATGGCGACTCTTGGACTGCGCAGACAGACGGGAGAACAAGTCTCCACCCTAACCAGTGGTACTTGTCCACCTCCAGGATTTCCCCCTAATGCCCTTAGGGTCACTTAACACAATGAACTTTCTCAGGGGGACTTTTCCCTGATACGGCTCCACTGCCTTCTCGGAAGCAGTATCACATTGGCACAGTTTACACTTTTACACATTTACCGTTTTACACATGGTTTTACACTTGACACTCTTCATCACATTTACACTTTCTTACTCACATGAACACCTCTGTTTTTCCTAACATGGTACTACAGAGTTTTCAGGTTCAACACACAGTAAACACACCAATCATGCTGGGTTTTAAAAAAAATCAAATCACATTTCGATCATATGACGAATTATCACATTTCACATGAAAGCACATAACTTTTTATTTACTGTTCCAATTGACCTGAAATTTTAACCACATGCTGTTTTCGGGTTCCAAATCATACCCTCAATTTTTCAGATTTTTCTGAGCTAAGTAGGATTTACAGAAAATCAAACACCTAATTAGCATATTATTCACAATTAAGCTAACATGGGTCTAACACATTTGAAATTTATCCACTTACTGTTTTGCACAGAAACCACTAATGCATGATTTCAGAATACAACATCATCCTAATTCATACATCTATAAATCCGTTACCACAAACCATTTTTTACATGCTTCATTTTACCGAACCGAACTTACTAGCAATTCCACAAGTACGCATAAATTCCAAGAATTCAGAACACACATACATGTCCCGAAATTTTCATGAATAGACTGAAAACAAGACATTCAACTAATCCTAATCATGGAACATTAATTTGCAAAATTATCTACGAGTATGCTCACAATTTTACAAGATGTCATTACCCCACATTCACCATTACATCACATTCATTCACAACCACAATGCACAATATACATAGAGTATAAGGTGTACAATATATCCTCATCGCATAAAACATACCGAATTAATATACAAGAGGGACAGAACAGCTCACTGTTCTGTCAGAAGAACTAGACGGCGGTCTCTGGCCGCTGAATCAGAGTCAGCGGCATGGTCGATACGCCAAGGATGAACTGGGCGTCCAGGGACCTTGCCGTCTACTCAGGTCTGTGCAGAAAACACAGACCGAGCTCTAAATCTTGGGTGAAATGGAGGGTCTAGGACTCGAGATAAATTTCATAAAAATCATAAAAACCTCCTAGACTCATACGGGACACCATAGATAGGTTACTTGCCTCTCTAAAAATCCTCCAAGAGATTTATGGCTCGAAGAAGACCTCCTTGGGCAGTTCCAAGAAGTTGCAGAAGTGCCTCCAAGATTGCCTTCCTCCGAGCTCCTGGTTGATCTCCACGCCGAGGGGATGATGGGGAGGCCTTCCTCTATGCTTCAGCTTCCTCCTTGATGCAGAAGATCTTCAAATGAACCTCCAAGGGGTCGGATTTGGGGGTTCAAAAATGGGGTTTTCTCACAGCTCACCTAGGGTTTTTCTTTCTCACTTCTCTCCTCTTGCAAGGGTGAAGGGAAAGAGTGGGAGAGAGCCATTTCGGGTTCAGACCTAAAGAGGGTCTTTCTCCCACTCACTAGGGTGATGGGACACCCTCAGAGCCGTTGGGGGACATCCCCCCAATGGTTGCCATGCCTTGCTTCAGAAGACAGCAGCTCTGCTGCGCATGCAGGCCAGAGAAAGTCGACGTCCAGATCGCTAGACGCCGGAATTAGGGTTGGCGTCCACGGCTGGACGCTAACACACCTCAACGGCCTGGGGATTGACGCCAATAGGGCCTTCGGCCAGAACCCTAATTTATGCAGAAAACCATGCATACCAAGTTTCTATACATGCAATAAGTACATGGTATTATATTCACACTATCATCATGCAATACACACACTATTTACGTTTAATATAAACACATGTGCACGTAATTATGCTATTTTAATATCTACGTAAATACGTACTACATACTCAACACAATAACACACATAAATACGAAAAATACGACGGAAAATTCGAGGGTCTTACAGGAATGTTTTAAACATGGGCATTCATGATGAACATGAAACAGTACTAGTTGAGATCAATGATTAAATTCGCAAGATGGATGAATCAATTTCGGGCTTTTAGTGGCAAAGATGCCTAATATGCATAAGTTTCCTACAGTAAAAATCTTGTGGCATGGGGTTGAGTATACAGGAGATCAAGAATTAAGAAGGGGGTTCGGGGTCATGTCAGTTGCAGAACATGAAAAATTAAGAACGACAGATATACTCGATGGAAAAATTATGAAACCAAAGGGCTTTTGTTCCTGATAGAGGAGACATCCTACAAAAAAAGTTTCATGGTTTATGCTGGTGAGAATGCCCTACCTTTGATCGTTTTCCTCTTCTAGGGTTAAGACTTGAAGAACTCGGGGAAGAACTTGAGAGATCCTTTCTCTCTATGAATTCTCCTCCTGGTCTAGGAACCTCTTGGCATGAGCTAGGGCCGGCCATGAGGGTTTAAGAGAAGTATTAAGCTTCTCCATATTCCCTTCCTAGTTTAAGCCTAACTCCTATTAAATTCCGAATTTCCTATTTTCCTCTCCCCTTTTTAAGCAAGAAATCTCCTATTTGGGTTGGGAGAGAGGGGATTTCGTGGCCATTCAATTTGGGTAGGTTTAGGAATCCAATCCTAATTCAAACTAGCTATTTAATGCATTAAATATCTCTTTTCTATTTTAGTAATATTTTAGTTACGAATTTTGGGTAATTCTCTATTTTCTCCTTCTTAAAATCTCTATTTTAGCCCACTCATTTCTAATGGGACAATATAACAAAGCCCATTACTCCTTTTCTTTTAATGAGTTTTATTTAATTCTCTCTTATTTGATTTCCTAGTTGATTTAATACATCTTCCTTTATTTGATTTATAATTAAATAATATAAATATTTATTTTTTTTTCCATAAATTCAGGTTGCTACACTTAATCTAGGGGCATCATCTCTTTGAACACATTCTCTTGTGTTGTTCCCTTCGGTTGTGAAGGAAGACCTGGTGGGGTATCCAGGGTGTTGTTCCCTTCGGGTGAAGGAAGACTAGTTGGGGTGCTGGTCCTGTAGTGTCCTTAAGGGGGACTATACCCTTGTTAATGAAATCTTGAGATATTGCTCAGAGACTGGACGTAGGACTTCTAAGGAGAGGAGCCGAACCAGGATAATTCTTTGTGTCGTGTGATTGCTTTTGTATGCTTGATCTTTCGATTCACTAACACTAACAATCTGCAAAGTGTGTTGTGTGACTGTTTTGTGAACAGGTTTTGAGTGTTAAATAATTTTTTTAGAATCCCATTCACCCCCCTCTGGTCTTGCTAGCTAGGCAACAGTACTGCCATTGCCTAGGTGCCAAGGACATTAGTTTCTATTTTTCTATTTAGTAACATCTTGAGAGCAATATGATGCCTATTGAATTCAATATCTGAATTTAGTTCTGTGCTGAATTTTGAACAGTAGATGTGGCATTTGTTTTGAATTTGATTTAAGCCTAATATGAATTTGAATTGGGCATTTGTTCTTGCTTAATGTAGAAGATCATGAGTAAATATGTTGTATATCCATAAATATTCTTTCTAAATTTTCATGTAATCTTGAGTAGTTTCAATTTTTGTTCCGGACTACCCTACTTTTTTTTCAAATTACGTTTATAAATTGACTCATAACTTTTGTACATCAAATCAATTTGTATTCACATTCTGTAGTGCTTTAGTGCTTTTATACTTTTGAATTCTGATTATCCTATAATTAAATATCACGTCTTACACAATACTATTATTCATGGGTTAACAGAAGAAATCATGATTACTTCTACTATTCAGTCTTCTGACTCACACCATTGTCTTCCCAAAACCTTTCAGATTGAAGGTGGTTGAAGTTTTAGCTATAGGCCACTTTCATTTCAGTTCTAGATCAAGGGGGAGAGCATAGACTCAACTACTCTCTAGGATTTTGTTGTAATATTTAAGTGCTAAAGAGAGCATTTGGTTTCATGTAAATTATGAATGGTAGAACAAAATGAACATTGTTGCTATGTAATATTTGCTTCAACAATTATGTGGAAATGGTTTGCTAGTTTTTGTGTAGGACACAGATTTGTCTACCCATAACAATTTTGTTTGTGTACCCCTCTTCCATATAGGAGCTATGCTTTACGTGTGAAAAGGGGATGTTGCAATAAACAACCTGTGAGCATAATTCTAGTTCATCCAAGGCCAACAATCAATATTCTCCCATACTAGATATATCGTAATATCAATTTGATATACATCTCTTTGAACTCTGGGACATGAGGATAGCTGACCTACAAAAGTTTGAGGTCCCACTCGAAACAACTGAATTCAAATTAATTCTGGGGGATCTTACCACAAAGGTGCAATTTCATATTATCAACTCCAGCACCCTAGACAAAGCATTGTTGGGATGTCTATGGCTACATTAAAATATGGTGGTCCCCTCAACTCTTCATCAATGAAGAAAAAATAATATTTGCCAATCAACACACCTTCAAGGTGTTTGAATTCTATCTATTGGATGCATGTTTGTATCTGGAGAAGCCATGCAAAGCTACAATTCAACCTGAAGAAAAGTAGAAAGTAGTGATAGGGTCCATGATTAGTTTCTCTACAACCATCAAACTGCTTGAATCCTTCTAACTAGGTAGCACTCCCAAAACACAAACCAAGAAAGCTCATGATGCCTCTAGCTCCAAGTGAGGGATCTTCTGAAGGCTCAAGCATAGCCCATGACATTAAGGTCCCAATCGGCATTATAAAGCCAACGGCTGACATGGTCAAATTTCTAGAGCTAAACATTTTCCTAAGATCGGTCCCAGATCAAGCTAGCACCAGTTGAGGAGTTCAAAGGAGGATATTCACAAAACAGCATTCCAGAGTAAATATAGACATTATGAATCATTCTACTTTTTTAGACTAACAAATCCCCCTACAGCTTTTATGTAGTGATGAATGATGTATACTAGTCATATCTTGATAAATTTGTGGTGGTATTCATTAATGATATTTTGATTTATTCCAAGACTAAAGAAGAGCATGACGAACATTTTAGGATAGCATTGAAAGTGTTAATCAAATGTGAATTCTGATTAGAGGAGGTGTCTTTCTTAGGGCATGTGATCACTAAGGATGGAATTGTAGTTGATCCATCTAAAGGTGAAGCTGTGACGAATTAGGAAAGACCCACTACTAATGTGTCAGAAGTAAGAAGCTTTCTGAGATTGGTAGGCTACTACAAGAAATTTATTAAAGACTTCTCCAAAAGTGCTATGCAACAAACTAGATTGACTAGAAAGGAGAATCCATTCGTATGGACAGGAAACTATGAAAATTGCTTTTTACCCTAAAAAAATGCTTAACTATGGCTCCTGTCCTTGCCCTACCCACTAAAGGGGGAGGATTCGAGGTGTGTATGTGTTACGCCCCAACGCGGAATATCAGAACGCGAGGCAGTTGCAAATAAACGGGTACAGAGCAAGCACTAGACATCAAACCATTGCACAATGGATAATACTAAAGATAATCATTTTCATTAATAACTTTCAAATGTCTAGTTACAACCACTAATATCAGAGCCATTCTATAGGGTCCAATTACATTGAAATAAAAGCAAAAGACTAACTATGACTCTATCATATTGCTAGGACACTAGGGTACTCATGACATCACTCCTAGTCGTTCCCGTCCTCTTGAGTGTATAGTTCATCCTCGGTCTCACCTGAGAACACAACGACAAATAATGCAGGGTGAGCGATAACGCCCAGTAGGACTTAAATCTCAATAGTCAAGTAGGCTTAAATAGTTAATGCATTAAGGCAGAGTAACTAATGATAGAACGAGAGAGTCAAGTAAAAGATAGCAAGATATCACGTGAACGAAATAGCACAACGTTCCAAATATAGCAAGAGTGTCGAGTATTACACAAAATAGCAAGATGGCCATAGCACAATAGCACAACGGGTATAGTATAGCACTTTTGTCCATAGACAATGAGAGAACATAGCACTTTATGATTGTCATTTAGATAGTCGAGATAGATAGCACTCGAGTGTAATGCCAAACACTCTGATCATTTAACTCCCATGGGCACTAGCACTTTCGGGCGCACATCCCAGGACCAGATCGGGCCTTTTATATATTTCCAGGCATTGGTTATATTGTTCAACTTTAGACAATCAGTCAATGGCCAATATAGAGTACCAAGAAATAGATGAGAGCACTAGATGAATATACGAGATAGTAGATTCAACGTGAAAAGATGAGCGAGTAGAGCATAGATGAAAGCTAGTGGACATTGCACATAACACGTCGAGTAAATAGGCGATAGTAACAGTTGCACAACATGCGCACGTGGTGTTGGCAGTCAGGTGGAACTCACTACCTTTCCACTGGCCATGTTATGCATAGGTCCAGAGGTCCGGCATGATTCAAGATAAGAGCGAACTTCGAATAGCCGTTTGGATCATGTTGATCCCTAAAGGTGTAATAGGTGTTAGGGTACAACCGGCTCGTCGACCATGTGGGAATCCATGGACAGAGGAGACTTACAGAGGCCTTGAACAAAGACTCACTAGCCCGGCAGAAGGAGTATCCGACGGAGAGTTCGTAAAAGTCAAGAGAGATTGTGTATATAGAAACAAGTGCTCGACGTTCTAGAGGAATTCTAGAATAGTGGAGGGTCGGTATCGGTGTTCCAAAACATCGTGAGAAAACGTACACAAGTATATTTAAGAATGAGGCAATTTAACGACATAAATTACCAGATAAATTATGTAACATGTTCATGCCAATTAAGCCATATTTGGATGGTTCGAGGTGTGTGTGCATGTGAATAAGAAAATCATGAACAAGATAGATCATGTGTTTGACTTAAATTAATTAAAATATTTTCCATATTTACAACTTCGTGTTTCGGTATTTAAAACAGTTAACAGGATATGGGAATAGCTGAAGAATAACAAGACTTGCAAAAAGATGGTTTTTCTGTAAAAAGTCAGATCGCGACGAACCCTAATGAGGGTCGCGACAGGGTCAACTGAGATCGCGACGGGGTCCTGTACAGGTCGCGACGGGCTTGTCGGTTCGGGCAGGCAGGTCGCGACGGGGTCATGTGAGGGTCGCGACGGGTTCAACAGATCGGGCAGTCGGATCGCGACGACCAGCCCTGTCGCGATCAGATCACGACGGAACGCTCTGTCGTGATGCCCCTGTGAACGTGGCTTATCGGGCCTTCGCGTTCACAGAGTCTGAGCCCGAGTCTATCAGGAAAGAATAGTTCATTGGGTGCGGGCCAGACTTACCTTATTTGACATAGGGTGATTTATAAAATAACAACTAATTGCACAAACGATGAAAAATCATGAAACCAGTTGCGAATTGTTCTAGACATGCATGGGTACTTACAGTAAATAGGAATTGGAAAACAAACAAGGTTTCGACATGCTTTGGTCATGGTATTCATGAAGTACTAAGAAAAGTACACACATGAGATCAAGGAATTAATTCGCATGATAGGATGGATGAAAATTAGGGCTTCCAGGGACAAAAAAAGCCTAACATCCATCAGTTCTTACAGTAAAAATTTCATGGCATGAGGACGAGTATGCATGAAGATATGAATTTGAAAAGAGGGTTCGAGGTCATGGAGTTCACAGAACTTTGAAAATTGAGAACTAAAGATTTGCTCGATGGAAAAATATGAAACCAAAGGGCTTTTGTTCCTGATGGATGAAACATCTACAGATAAATTTTCATGGTTATGCTAGTGAGAATGCCTACCTTTGATGGTTTTCCTCTTCTAGGGTTTGAACTTGAAGAACTCGGGGAAGAACTTGAGGGATCCTTCTTCTCCATGAATTCTCCTTCCCTTTGACTCCTTCCCACGTCCAGAAAACCCTTGGCACGAGCTAGGGCTGGCCATGAGGGTTTTAGAGGAGTATTTAAGCATCTCCCCATTCTATTTCTTATTATGACTCTAATTCATATTTATTCCGAATTTCCTATTTCCCTCTCCCCTTTTTAGGCATGAGATCTCCTAACTGGGTTATGATGAGAGCTAATTTCGTGGGCAACCCATTAGGGTAGGTTTAGCAATCCCAATCCAACTCAAACTTCATTTTTAATACATTAAATACCTCTTTTATAATTAAGGATTATTTTAGTTACGAATTTAGGGTATTTTTCATTATTCCCCTTTTCAAAAATTCATATTTTCATTAATAAAGCCCATCACTTCTTTTCTTTTAATGGGTTTTAGTAAATTCTCTTTCCATTAATTTCCTATTTAATTTATTTTCTTTATTTAATTTTCTAATAAAGTTAATTACTTTTCTTTTATATTATTAAATTTTTATTTTTTGAAAAAAAATCCAGGTTGCTACATCCTCCCTCTCTTAAAAAGAATTTGGTCCCCAAATTCATATGATCATTCAGGAGAGAATGTCTTACCGAAAAGATCGGGGTAGTTCCGTCTGATGATTCCTTCCAGTTCCCATGTGCCTTCTTCCACACCGCGGTTATTCCATAAGACTTTAACCACGTGAATGGGATAGTTCCTAAGCTGTTGCACCCTCCGTTCCAGTATCTTGATTGGCTTCCCTTCGTATGTCACATCTTTGTTCAACACCAGCTTTTCGTGGCGAATGATATGGGTAGGATCATATACATATTTCCTGAGCATGGAGACATGGAACACATTGTGTACACATGCCAGATCCGGTGGCAATGCCAGTCGGTTTGCAACCTCACCAATCCTTTCGAGTACTTCAAAAGGACCAATGAATCTAGGACTGAGCTTCCCTTTCACTCCAAATCTTTTGATGCCACGTGTAGGTGACACCTTCAAGAACACATGATCACCGAATTGGAATTCTAAGTCTCGCCTCTTTTGTCGGCATAGCTCTTTTGTCTGGACTGAGCAATCTTAAGCGATCTCTAATCACTTGTATGTCCTTTGTGGTACGTTACACCATGTCTGGGCCTAGCCACTGCTGTTCTGCAATCTCATTGCAGCATTCAGGAGATCTACAATTTCTTCCGTAGATTGCTTCGAACGGTGCCATCTTGATGCTCGCCTGGTAACTGTTGTTATAGGCGAACTCAATAAGAGATAGGTGCTCGTTCCAATATCTTTGGAAGTCTATAGTGCAAGCTCTCAACATGTCTTCCACTATTTAGTTGGTTCTTTCAGTTTGCCCATCAGTTTGCGGATGGAATGCGGTACTAAAGTTGAGTTTAGTACCCAGTGCACCTTGCAGTCCTTTCCAAAAATGAGATGTGAATCTCGGATCTCGATCCGAGATAATAGATGATGGAACTCGGTGCAGTCTTACTATCTCCTTGACATATAAGGCAACTAGTACTTCTACCGACCACTTACTCTTTATAGGTAGAAAATGAGTGGATTTGGTTAGTCGATCGACTATGACCCATATGGCGTTGAGTCCACCATGAGTCTTGGGTAAACCCATGATGAAGTCCAGCAGGGCACAGGTGCTCCGCTTTTACTTGTTGGCAAGTAAGTGTTGGATTGATTTCACAGGTGTGAACAGATCTAGAAGGGGGGGTTGAATAGATCTATAACAAAACTCAGCAGAAGCTTAAGCTATTAAAAAATTACTTCACATTAAAGATTTAAACAGACTCACAATTTATTGAACTGATGTGAATGAGTGAATGGATGTGAGAGGAAATTAGATAAGCAATGTGAATGCAGAAACCTATGCAAGCATCTAGTTGAAAATAGATCAAACCATTGCATAAGAAGTTTTTTAGGTGGTTCGGCTCCCGTACGGAGACCTATGTCCACCCCTCACTCAAACCAAATGAGCTTCACTAAACTGCTGATTCACAGCTTCAAACACCTACTGACTCACAGCTTGCCAAACGCTGATTACACAGCTTATCCACTGATTCACAGCTTCAAGGTTTGATAAACATTCTCAATCCACACACACACAGTATGGGATCAACACTCCTATCACCAGTAGGAGCACTCAATGAGTTCGGAGAAAAGTTTAAAAGGAACAATCAAATACACAAGAAGATCAGAGTTAAGGGAAACAAATCCTCAAATACTAGTCCTTCGGTTTTGCCCAATCCCTTTGGACTATGTAATCTGAACTCTGAATCTTCAGATCTTGAGAGTTGAAGGTGTCTTCAGATCATCTTGTGCATATGCATCATCTGGTTGTGCTTCTCAACCAATTTGATCTGAACTTCTTCAAATCAGCCTCAATTCGCAATACCCTATTTCAAATATGATTATAGATAATTTCAGATCTGAACTTATGCTCTTGAGTTTCTCCACGGATGCTGAACTTTGTGCTTCTACTCTTGCACTGGGTTCCTCTTCCACGTATATTCAGATCTTCCTCTTCTTTTCAGCTCTATTGCTTCTTCTGTGCAAGATCCACGATGCTCTGTTTTCAGATCTGTTGCTTGTACGATTCTTTCTTCTTCCTCTACTGCTTTTCTTCTTGATCTGATTCTATTTCAGCACTCCAGAGCTTTCTCTCACTGCTTGGCCTTGATCCCCATGTCCTCTTGATGGAATCGATGAATGGCTCAAAGGATGGCTGCTTCAAATGAGATGGAAGCTTATATAGCCACTGTGCAGTCCCATGAATGTGAGAAAGGTGTGCACAAAAACCTAGAGTGCACCCAAGGCTGCCACGTGTCCAAAAGGCCTTTACCTCATTGCCACTTGGATGAAAGGGCAATTTTGTAAATATAGCATCTCCCATAAAGATCTCAGAAAGAGATCACAACCGCTGGATTTTATGCTCTACACAATTCTGGGTTTACAGAAAAAGAGTGCGACCTACATTTCCATAGTGTTGACACTACTGATCAGAAATTCCAATTTCCCTTTACTGGCAGAACTCTAGAGTCGACCTGATCAACAGACAGAGTCGACCTCCTGAGAATATCTCCAAAACTAGTTTACTGGATGACAACTAGTGTCGACCTTACTCTCAGCTAGTGTTGACCTGACTGGCAGATTGTTCTTCATGAACTTGCTGGGCAGACTGGTAGTGTCGACCTATCTTTCAACTAGTGTCGACACTATTTTGACAAAACTTTGCAAATATGTAAATATAAAGAGTGGACCATCAAAAAATGTCATTATTAGTAAAATATGAAACATTAAGCATAAAGAACATGTTGTTTTGTTATCATTATAATATGTGCAATATGTCATCATCAAAATCAAAGTGTGAGTGTTTGGACAACATTCACAACCGAATATTTTAGTCATCATTAAAATCAAAGTATGAGTGTTTGGGCATCATCAATATGTCATCATCAAAACACACAACTCAACAATCTCCCCCTTTTTGATGATGACAAAATATGACAACATTCTTAAAACAACATTCTTAAAACATGGCAACATTCTTTCATTGAATATCATTCTCTCCCCTTTATTCAGAAACTTTGAATTTGTCAACATTCTCTCCCCCTTTTCGACAACATCAAAAAGATTGAAAGGCACATGCAATGCAATTTGAATCTCTCCCCTTTTTAAGTTTTCCCCCATTAAAACAAATAGACCCCAAGATCAAGAATATGACTAGAGGTCTCATAAATCTCACAAATATGCAGAATTCTCCCCCTGATGAAACAACTCTCCCCCTTTGACAGTATTGGAGTTGTCCACTGCCAACAGAATAGGGATCATTAGAAATGATGTGAAACCAATAGAAGTGATGAAACTAATTGATTGGGGCATAAAATCAGAGATCAAGAAAAAAAATTGCTCCCCTAAACAAGAGACTGTATTGCAAGGAGCACAACAATGATTTTGAAGAGGTCGTGAAAGTATCAAGGTACATAATGATTTTAGTATATGAAAAATAAAATAATTGTACCTTTCGTATTGTGCAGCAATGGTTAAAAATAAAGATGGTTTTTGACTGAGTTTTTATGACAATTCTTTATCATCAAGAATCACTTCAGAAATTTTATTTACAAATGTGACATGATTTTTGTGATCTAAATTGAGTTGTCAAGAGTGTATATCATTATAAAATCAAGGTTTGATCTTAACACAATGTAGAATAACAATTTAACATTCTTTAACAACATGAATCTATTTTAGGTTAGCTGCACTTTGTGCACCTTTTCCTTTTTCTATTTATTTCTTTCATTTGAGATATTTCAGGAAATTTAGCACAAAAGATTAAATTCATGCTTTTTGTGCAAGCACACACACTTACCCAGTGCAAGAGTGCCTGACTACTAGGCATGTTAATCATTTGTTTGCTTCTTTTTGAACAGAGATAACTTAGCACCACCTTTTGACTCAAGTTCAACCACGTCTCAGGTGGAAAAACCTGGTTACTCAGTGTACTAATCATTGCTCTGTAATTTTTATTAAAATCTTTCTTTTTCTTGAAAATTTCTTTCAGAACATTCATTACTTTTCATTAGGTGACAAGTAGCTTTTCCCTTAAGAGATCATGGTCTTGAGTTGTTAAGATATCATTCTTAACATTGTTAAAAACAAAACTTTAGAATTTCTTGTGATATAAAACTCAAGACTACTCAAGTCTCTACTTAAAGTGTTTTGTAATAAAAATCTAAATTGAGCTTTGAGGATAAAGATAGACACATTACTCATAGTCTTATTTTTCATCTTCACGTTTAATCCAAGAGCACAAATATTTTAGATATTTAAAATTTCATTTTTCATATAAAAATATCAAAGGAACCTTGAATTGATTTGAATGAAACATGAAGAGATGAAGAATAAACCAAAAATTGATTCTGCAATTGAATCCTTCACACAGAGCAGAGATGTGTGATTTCATTCTAAATGAGAACAAAATTATGAGAAATTCTGATCAAATATCATTCAAAGTGTTGATGATTGAGATTCAAGAGAGTGAACATGATTGCTTTACTTCATGCAATATGACCATCATCAAAACACCACAACAATTTCAAATTTTAGATCATTTGCCCTCAATTCATCATTTAAGACAGATTCAACAATAGCATTTCTGAATACAAACTTGAAGAAGTTGTGTTGGCACATGATCTTCAGTGTGTCGACACATGACATGAAAAACTCATTCAGAATGTAGCAGCAAGAACACCTTTGCACTTTTTCAAATTTTCTGCCCTTAACATGTGCATGGAATGAAAAAGTTTGCAATCAATTCACACATGATTATGCACACAATTAGCTTTATGTAAAACATGACTTTGGTACTTGGCGGAGTATTTTACCCATGCATAATGATAGTTTCCAGACAAGCATAAGTTGTCCTTCCACATTTCACCATTTGATATACCAAGAAGTCATAAGGAAGTTAATGTGCACTGACAATCATGGATAAATTTTTACGAGCAACTTGATACAAACATGACACCTAAAGTTAAGATGATTTATTGTTGTGGGCAGTAACAACAAAGCACACTTGTAATCACAGGGATTGTGCTTCCCTCGACACATTAACAGATATAAATCTAATGGTATGAAAGTAAGGAATGTGATCACCACCTAGAGTATTGCCTAAATGAATAAAATAACATGGGCTAACTACTCTAGGAAAGGGGGGAAGAGAACAGAGGAATACCTGATAACGCGGTCGTCATGGCTGACGCGTCTCTTGTCGCGTCACCCTCCCCTGTCGCGTTCTCTTCTGTGCGGGAGATAATGAGGGAGACCTCCTTCCCTTCCTCCGGCCGGCCAGAGGACGAGAGCTCCTCGTAGTACCTTGTTGTATGCCTGCCAATCAAAGAGAAACAACAAAGAAAAGCCCTATTAGAACATGATTAGTGTAGCAACTATTCTAAAAATGAAAGGAAACAAACCAACATGGAAGGGACGAACCTGGGGTGGTTTTTTAAACCCTGTGGGCGTATAGGAAATATGGGAAGATGGTAAATGTGCTCTATCTAAAAATAACACAAAAGTGCATGTAGAAATGAGAGAGAAAGAGAGGGAGGGAGGTGAGCCCCATTAGGGAGACTCCCTGGCGTGGACACAGTCCCGATGGTGTGCAATGGCTTCAGGAGGAGGTTGGAGTCACCCTCTTCACGTCCCGTGCTCCATTGATGATGAAATATGAAGGTTTTGTGGAGTGGAATGTGAATAAGTATGTGGAAATGGATGGCTGCGAGGTTAAGTATGGGTGAGAGGAAAATTCGGCAGCCCTTCGGGGTGGCAAATGAGGCTCTCCCCGTCCTTGAAGAGGAGCCTTGTTTATATAGAGCTCAAGAGTGAGAAAATGTGAGATTATCTCTAAAAATGGTCAAAATTAAAAATGGGAGATAAAAGCCTATTAAAATCGGATGGAGAGTCCTTAGGGTCCTCAAGGAGAGTCCCTAGGGCCGAAATCTCGCACCAAGGGGTTGAGAGATTCCCTAGGGATAAGGCTAGATCCATAGGAGGATAAATAGGGGGTGGTTATGGAGGCCAGAAGGCTCGGTCTTTGTCGCGGCGTATCGTGGGACCGCGACTAGAAACGCGACAGGGCGGGGCGACGCGACAGCATTGCCTTCGTGCATGGATAATGCATGGGCTGTCGCGGCAACCTGAACCGTCGCGACTAGAGACGCGGCGCTACGATGCGTCGCGATTATGAAACCGAATGATTATGAATTATCAGCAACCCATATGACAAGATACGAGTTATTATGCCCCAAGGACTCTCTCAAAGTGATAATGTGCAGGATTTTAAGGCATTTTAATAGTTTAATGTGCTCAAAACAAGGCTAATGATGGGCTCAAGGTAAGGACCAATTAGGGGCCCACTAAGATAACAAGAAAAGTGGTTCAACCCATTAGCCAGAACCGGGTGTCTACAACACTCCTCATTGTTCAGATAGGAATATAAAATGTTGTTCCAACTTAAGCAGTTCAATTCTGAAATGATATGAGA
This sequence comes from Colocasia esculenta, assembly GCA_014218235.1. Lineage (NCBI taxonomy): Eukaryota > Viridiplantae > Streptophyta > Magnoliopsida > Alismatales > Araceae > Colocasia > Colocasia esculenta. The sequence continues at coordinate 72,539,743 of CM024761.1, read as the reverse complement.
TTTTACCTGAACAGTCTTCATTTTTTTTTCAAAGATTTTACCTGAGTTCTTCAACATTTCTTGCCTTGCATAGCCATTGTCTTGATTCTAGATGGAATAATATGGCTACAATGCTCATTAGCTTGCTGATCAAGCTACCTTTGGGACCCACACTTCCTTGGGTCCTGTAATGAAACCAATGTTAGAATTCAACAATGGTTTTGAATCCAAATAGATTTTAATTTTTGTATAGATGCAGTTTTTCCATTAATGGAACTATGAGTAGAATTAGTTCCAGATTCTTCTTTTTCTTGTTCAATGCATCTACGTTTTTATGAATTTTTCTATTTTTTGGATTTTGATATGAGCAAAAATAGAATAATTTTGTGCAACATTATTGTGCCTATACACATGGAATTTAGAACATTTTTAGTATGAACATGATATTTATCCTATGTGTATTAGCATGTTTATGAGCACGAGGCTTGGGAGCATGGACAAGAAAAGCATCTCTGTACCAACAGTCCTTAGAAATGTGACCAAATTTATGACATGTAAAGCATTGGACTGATTGGCATGTTTATTGAATTTTGATTTTTATTCCAGCAATGTTTGGCAAGATGACCAAGTTATGGCAATAAAAGCAAGTTTGAGAATTTCTTACCTAGTACATACCTTTGCTTAAGTACCTGTGCTGGAACCCCATTTTCCTTTGAGGAGCCTTTATTTTTTGGTAACTTCTAACATGATGTGAATTTGAAGCTTGCCTTAGAGCACTTTGAGTTGATGAAGAAGGTTGGGAACCTTTGTAGAAACTTGTTTGTTTTTCAATTTCTATTTCTAGTTTTTAGAAAACACATGTTTCTTTTTATTTGTTGTGTTTTTCTTCATTTTCTCTTTTTGTTTCTGAGCATTTTCCTGAACAGGAACTGTCACTGGTTTTTCATTAGATGAAATGAAGTTTTTGTTAGCAACAGTTTTAACAAAAGAGGTTTTTGTTTTATTTTCAAAATTCTTTTTATTTTCAGGGTTATAACATATACCTTCCTTTTGAAAGTTAACCTCATTCCAAGAAGATTATTCAGATTGTTTGTACCCTGCACAAATTTAGACAAAGCATATTTTGACCTTCAACAGTCTTGATTAATTCAGTGATTTTCTTTCAGAATTTTGATTTTATTCACAGCAACTTCAAGTTCATTTGTCAAATTTTCTTTTTCAGCTTTAAGCTTGTCATTCATCCTTTTTAGACTGTTGCATTCAATATTCAATGTTCTGTCAGAAAGTAAGCTTTCAATTTTCTTTTTCAAATGATGATTTCTTCAACCAATTGTTTAAGCTTTTCATTTATTTGATGATCATGAGCCATGTTCGCAATTTGTTTCTTTAATTGTCCAACTTCAGATTTCCGATTTTCATTTTCTTTTGAAATGGTTTGTGAACTTTCCAACATGGTTTCATTTGACTAAATTTCAAGTTTTAGAAGCTTATTTTAGATTTCATTTTCTTTATTATTTTACACAAATGTTCACAAAGATTTTTAAATCATTATAAGACAATTCCTCATTATCACTGTCAGAACATGAGTTGAGAGAACAGTTGGAATTTACCGAACCATTAAAGCTTTCCCTGGCCATCAAGCATATCTTGCTCTCATCCTCATCATCTTCTAAATTTTCTTCTTCTCATCCTCTTCTTCTTCACTCCAAGTTCCTATCATAGCTCTAGGTGGATTTTTCTTCCACTTTGGTTGAATCTTCTTCTGAGCATCCGGGCATTCTGGTTTGACATGTCCTGGTTTCCTACAATTGTAACAAACAATTCTGTTAAAACTTTTGTTAGCAAAATGTTCTGTTTGGAAGAGTTATCTACCTGAGGTCTCCTTTTAAGAATATTTTACCTTCTTTTCTTAAAAACATTCTGAATTTCTTGTAAGCAAGGCAGATTCACTTGAGTCACCTGAGCTTGAGAATTCTTCTTCCTCAGTTGATTCTTTCACACTAGGACTTGCTTTTAGTGCTAGTGACTTCTTTTTCCTAACATCATTATCTGTCCTTTTCAAACCCAACTCATTTGTCATTAAGGAGCCAATCAATTGATCAACAATCATAGTAGACAAATTCCTAGACTCTTCAACTACAGTAGCTTTTGTATGCCAAATAGAAGTTAAGGATGTAGGAAGTTTTCTGACAAGTTCATATTCAATAAATGTTTTTCCTAGACTCTTCAAGCCATTTGTCAAAAGAGTTAACCTGCCATACATCTCTGAGATGGTTTCATCATTTTCTATTTTAAAGGCTTCATACTTAGAAATTAACAAATTGAGTTTGGTTTCCTTTACCTCAGAAGTACCTTCGTAAATTACCATTAGACGATCCCATACTTCTTTGGCAGTTGCACATGAGGAGACTCTTGAAAACTCTGTTGGGGGAAGGGAGCAGTGCATGATGTTCATTGCACCCCAAATAGCATTTGACTTCTTGACCTGCTCTTTTGTCCATTTTTTTTATCCTCTGGGAGCTCATATGGTCCACTATTCACTACCTTACAGATTTGATGATTCTGGGCTCTTAAGAAAATCTGCATACGAGTTTTCCAGTAAGTATAGTTTGATCCATCAAAATAAGGAGGTCTATACATAGAGTGCCCTTCGGGCATATATCCCCTTAGATCCATTTCACCTGTACTCTACGGGTTATTAAACCACAAAAATAGAGAGCCTAGGCTCTCATACCAATTGTTGGATCGATTTAACAGGTGTGAACAGATCTAGAAGGGGGGGTTGAATAGATCTATAACAAAACTCAGCGGAAGCTTAAGCTATTAAAAAATTACTTCACATTAAACATCTAAACAGACTCACAATTTTACTGAACTGATGTGAATGAGTGAATTGATGTGAGAGGAAATTAGATAAGCAATGTGAATGCAGAAACCTATGCAAGCATTTAGTTGAAAATAGATCAAACCATTGCACAGGAAATTTTTTAGGTGGTTCGGCTCCCAAACGGAGATCGACGTCCACCCCTCACTCAAACCAAATGAGCTTCACTAAACTGCTGATTCACAGCTTCAAACACCTACTGACTCACAGCTTGCCAAACGCTGATTACACAGCTTATCCACTGATTCACAGCTTCAAGGTTTGATAACATTCTCAATCCACACACACACAGTATGGGATCAACACTCCTATCACCAGTAGGAGCACTCAATGAGTTCGGAGAAAAGTTTAAAAGGAAACAATCAAATACACAAGAAGATCAGAGTTAAGGGAAACAAATCCTCAATACTAGTCCTTCGGTTTTGCCCAATTCCCTTTGGACTATGTAATCTGAACTCTGAATCTTCAGATCTTGAGAGTTGAAGGTGTTCTTCAGATCATCTTGTGCATATGCATCATCTGGTTGTGCTTCTCAACCAATTTGATCTGAACTTCTTCAAATCAGCCTCAATTCGCAATACCCTATTTCAAATATGATTTATAGATAATTTCAGATCTGAACTTATGCTCTTGAGTTTCTCCACGGATGCTGAACTTTGTGCTTCTACTCTTGCACTGGGTTCCTCTTCCACGTATATTCAGATCTTCCTCTTCTTTTCAGCTCTATTGCTTCTTCTGTGCAAGATCCACGATGCTCTGTTTTCAGATCTGTTGCTTGTACGATTCTTTCTTCTTCCTCTACTGCTTTTCTTCTTGATCTGATTCTATTTCAGCACTCCAGAGCTTTCTCTCACTGCTTGGCCTTGATCCCCATGTCCTCTTGATGGAATCGATGAATGGCTCAAAGGATGGCTGCTTCAAATGAGATGGAAGCTTATATAGCCACTGTGCAGTCCCATGAATGTGAGAAAGGTGTGCACAAAAACCTAGAGTGCACCCAAGGCTGCCACGTGTCCAAAAGGCCTTTACCTCATTGCCACTTGGATGAAAGGGCAATTTTGTAAATATAGCATCTCCCATAAAGATCTCAGAAAGAGATCACAACCGCTGGATTTTTGCTCTACACAATTCTGGGTTTACAGAAAAAGAGTGTCGACCTACATTTCCATAGTGTTGACACTACTGATCAGAAATTCCAATTTCCCTTTACTGGCAGAACTCTAGAGTCGACCTGATCAACAGACAGAGTCGACCTCCTGAGAATATCTCCAAAACTAGTTTACTGGATGACAACTAGTGTCGACCTTACTCTCAGCTAGTGTTGACCTGACTGGCAGATTGTTCTTCATGAACTTGCTGGGCAGACTGGTAGTGTCGACCTATCTTTCAACTAGTGTCGACACTATTTTGACAAAACTTTGCAAATATGTAAATATAAAGAGTGGACCATCAAAAAATGTCATTATTAGTAAAATATGAAACATTAAGCATAAAGAACATGTTGTTTTGTTATCATTATAATATGTGCAATATGTCATCATCAAAATCAAAGTGTGAGTGTTTGGACAACATTCACAACCGAATATTTTAGTCATCATTAAAATCAAAGTATGAGTGTTTGGGCATCATCAATATGTCATCATCAAAAACACAACTCAACAATCTCCCCCTTTTTGATGATGACAAAATATGACAACATTCTTAAAACAACATTCTTAAAACATGGCAACATTCTTTCATTGAATATCATTCTCTCCCCTTTATTCAGAAACTTTGAATTTGTCAACATTCTCTCCCCCTTTTCGACAACATCAAAAAGATTGAAAGGCACATGCAATGCAATTTGAATCTCTCCCCTTTTTAAGTTTTCCCCCATTAAAACAAATAGACCCCAAGATCAAGAATATGACTAGAGGTCTCATAAATCTCACAAATATGCAGAATTCTCCCCCTGATGAAACAACTCTCCCCCTTTGACAGTATTGGAGTTGTCCACTGCCAACAGAATAGGGATCATTAGAAATGATGTGAAACCAATAGAAGTGATGAAACTAATTGATTGGGGCATAAAATCAGAGATCAAGAAAAAAAATTGCTCCCCCTAAACAAGAGACTGTATTGCAAGGAGCACAAACAATGATTTTGAAGAGGTCGTGAAAGTATCAAGGTACATAATGATTTTAGTATATGAAAAATAAAATAATTGTACCTTTCGTATTGTGCAGCAATGGTTAAAAATAAAGATGGTTTTTGACTGAGTTTTTATGACAATTCTTTATCATCAAGAATCACTTCAGAAATTTTATTTACAAATGTGACATGATTTTTGTGATCTAAATTGAGTTGTCAAGAGTGTATATCATTATAAAATCAAGGTTTTGATCTTAACACAATGTAGAATAACAATTTAACATTCTTTAACAACATGATTCTATTTTAGGTTAGCTGCACTTTGTGCACCTTTTCCTTTTTCTATTTATTTCTTTCATTTGAGATATTTCAGGAAATTTAGCACAAAAGATTAAATTCATGCTTTTTGTGCAAGCACACACACTTACCCAGTGCAAGAGTGCCTGACTACTAGGCATGTTAATCATTTGTTTGCTTCTTTTTGAACAGAGATAACTTAGCACCACCTTTTGACTCAAGTTCAACCACGTCTCAGTGGAAAAACTGGTTACTCAGTGTACTAATCATTGCTCTGTAATTTTTATTAAAATCTTTCTTTTTCTTGAAAATTTCTTTCAGAACATTCATTACTTTTCATTAGGTGACAAGTAGCTTTTCCCTTAAGAGATCATGGTCTTGAGTTGTTAAGATATCATTCTTAACATTGTTAAAAACAAAACTTTAGAATTTCTTGTGATATAAAACTCAAGACTACTCAAGTCTCTACTTAAAGTGTTTTGTAATAAAAATCTAAATTGAGCTTTGAGGATAAAGATAGACACATTACTCATAGTCTTATTTTTCATCTTCACGTTTAATCCAAGAGCACAAATATTTTAGATATTTAAAATTTCATTTTTCATATAAAAATATCAAAGGAACCTTGAATTGATTTGAATGAAACATGAAGAGATGAAGAATAAACCAAAAATTGATTCTGCAATTGAATCCTTCACACAGAGCAGAGATGTGTGATTTCATTCTAAATGAGAACAAAATTATGAGAAATTCTGATCAAATATCATTCAAAGTGTTGATGATTGAGATTCAAGAGAGTGAACATGATTGCTTTACTTCATGCAATATGACCATCATCAAAACACCACAACAATTTCAAATTTTAGATCATTTGCCCTCAATTCATCATTTAAGACAGATTCAACAATAGCATTCTGAATACAAACTTGAAGAAGTTGTGTTGGCACATGATCTTCAGTGTGTCGACACATGACATGAAAAACTCATTCAGAATGTAGCAGCAAGAACACCTTTGCACTTTTTCAAATTTTCTGCCCCTAACATGTGCATGGAATGAAAAAGTTTGCAATCAATTCACACATGATTATGCACACAATTAGCTTTATGTAAAACATGACTTTTGTACTTGGCGGAGTATTTTACCCATGCATAATGATAGTTTCCAGACAAGCATAAGTTGTCCTTCCACATTTCACCATTTGATATACCAAGAAGTCATAAGGAAGTTAATGTGCACTGACAATCATGGATAAATTTTTACGAGCAACTTGATACAAACATGACACCTAAAGTTAAGATGATTTATTGTTGTGGGCAGTAACAACAAAGCACACTTGTAATCACAGGGATTGTGCTTCCCTCGACACATTAACAGATATTAAATCTAATGGTATGAAAGTAAGGAATGTGATCACCACCTAGAGTATTGCCTAAATGAATAAAATAACATGGGCTAACTACTCTAGGAAAGGGGGGAAGAGAACAGAGGAATACCTGATAACGCGGTCGTCATGGCTGACGCGTCTCTTGTCGCGTCACCCTCCCCTGTCGCGTTCTCTTCTGGTGCGGGAGATAATGAGGGAGACCTCCTTCCCTTCCTCCGGCCGGCCAGAGGACGAGAGCTCCTCGTAGTACCTTGTTTGTATGCCTGCCAATCAAAGAGAAACAACAAAGAAAAGCCCTATTAGAACATGATTAGTGTAGCAACTATTCTAAAAATGAAAGGAAACAACCAACATGGAAGGGACGAACCTGGGGTGGTTTTTTAAACCCTGTGGGCGTATAGGAAATATGGGAAGATGGTAAATGTGCTCTATCTAAAAATAACACAAAAGTGCATGTAGAAATGAGAGAGAAAGAGAGGGAGGGAGGTGAGCCCCATTAGGGAGACTCCCTGGCGTGGACACAGTCCCGATGGTGTGCAATGGCTTCAGGAGGAGGTTGGAGTCACCCTCTTCACGTCCCGTGCTCCATTGATGATGAAATATGAAGGTTTTGTGGAGTGGAATGTGAATAAGTATGGTGGAAATGGATGGCTGCGAGGTTAAGTATGGGTGAGAGGAAAATTCGGCAGCCCTTCGGGGTGGCAAATGAGGCTCTCCCCGTCCTTGAAGAGGAGCCTTGTTTATATAGAGCTCAAGAGTGAGAAAATGTGAGATTATCTCTTAAAAATGGTCAAAATTAAAAATGGGAGATAAAAGCCTATAAAATCGGATGGAGAGTCCTTAGGGTCCTCAAGGAGAGTCCCTAGGGCCGAAATCTCGCACCAAGGGGTTGAGAGATTCCCTAGGGATAAGGCTAGATCCATAGGAGGATAAATAGGGGGTGGTTATGGAGGCCAGAAGGCTCGGTCTTTGTCGCGGCGTATCGTGGGACCGCGACTAGAACGCGACAGGGCGGGGCGACGCGACAGCATTGCCTTCGTGCATGGATAATGCATGGGCTGTCGCGGCAACCTGAACCGTCGCGACTAGAGACGCGGCGCTACGATGCGTCGCGATTATGAAACCGAATGATTATGAATTATCAGCAACCCATATGACAAGATACGAGTTATTATGCCCCAAGGACTCTCTCAAAGTGATAATGTGCAGGATTTTAAGGCATTTTAATAGTTTAATGTGCTCAAAACAAGGCTAATGATGGGCTCAAGGTAAGTGACCAATTAGGGGCCCACTAAGATAACAAGAAAAGTGGTTCAACCCATTAGCCAGAACCGGGTGTCTACAACACTCCTCATTGTTCAGATAGGAATATAAAATGTTGTTCCAACTTAAGCAGTTCAATTCTGAAATGATATGAGATTTTACCTGAACAGTCTTCATTTTTTTTTCAAAGATTTTACCTGAGTTCTTCAACATTTCTTGCCTTGCATAGCCATTGTCTTGATTCTAGATGGAATAATATGGCTACAATGCTCATTAGCTTGCTGATCAAGCTACCTTTGGGACCCACACTTCCTTGGGTCCTGTAATGAAACCAATGTTAGAATTCAACAATGGTTTTGAATCCAAATAGATTTTAATTTTTGTATAGATGCAGTTTTTCCATTAATGGAACTATGAGTAGAATTAGTTCCAGAATTCTTCTTTTTCTTGTTCAATGCATCTACGTTTTTATGAATTTTTCTATTTTTTGGATTTTGATATGAGCAAAAATAGAATAATTTTGTGCAACATTATTGTGCCTATACACATGGAATTTATGAACATTTTTAGTATGAACATGATATTTATTCCTATGTGTATTAGCATGTTTATGAGCACGAGGCTTGGGAGCATGGACAAGAAAAGCATCTCTGTACCAACAGTCCTTAGAAATGTGACCAAATTTATGACATGTAAAGCATTGGACTGATTTGGCATGTTTATTGAATTTTGATTTTTATTCCAGCAATGTTTGGCAAGATGACCAAGTTTATGGCAATAAAAGCAAGTTTGAGAATTTCTTACCTAGTACATACCTTTGCTTAAGTACCTGTGCTGGAACCCCATTTTCCTTTGAGGAGCCTTTATTTTTTGGTAACTTCTAACATGATGTGAATTTGAAGCTTGCCTTAGAGCACTTTGAGTTGATGAAGAAGGTTGGGAACCTTTGTAGAAACTTGTTTGTTTTTCAATTTCTATTTCTAGTTTTTAGAAAACACATGTTTCTTTTTATTTGTTGTGTTTTTCTTCATTTTCTCTTTTTGTTTCTGAGCATTTTCCTGAACAGGAACTGTCACTGGTTTTTCATTAGATGAAATGAAGTTTTTGTTAGCAACAGTTTTAACAAAAGAGGTTTTTGTTTTATTTTCAAAATTCTTTTTATTTTCAGGGTTATAACATATACCTTCCTTTTGAAAGTTAACCTTCATTCCAAGAAGATTATTCAGATTGTTTGTACCCTGCACAAATTTAGACAAAGCATATTTTGACCTTCAACAGTCTTGATTAATTCAGTGATTTTCTTTCAGAATTTTGATTTTATTCACAGCAACTTCAAGTTCATTTGTCAAATTTTCTTTTTCAGCTTTAAGCTTGTCATTCATCCTTTTTAGACTGTTGCATTCAATATTCAATGTTCTGTCAGAAAGTAAGCTTTCAATTTTCTTTTTCAAATGATGATTTCTTCAACCAATTGTTTAAGCTTTTCATTTATTTGATGATCATGAGCCATGTTCGCAATTTGTTTCTTTAATTGTCCAACTTCAGATTTCCGATTTTCATTTTCTTTTGAAATGGTTTGTGAACTTTCCAACATGGTTTCATTTGACTAAATTTCAAGTTTTAGAAGCTTATTTTAGATTTCATTTTCTTTATTATTTTACACAAATGTTCACAAAGATTTTTAAATCATTATAAGACAATTCCTCATTATCACTGTCAGAACATGAGTTGAGAGAACAGTTGGAATTTACCGAACCATTAAAGCTTTCCCTGGCCATCAAGCATATCTTGCTCTCATCCTCATCATCTTCTAAATTTTCTTCTTCCTCATCCTCTTCTTCTTCACTCCAAGTTCCTATCATAGCTCTAGGTGGATTTTTCTTCCACTTTGGTTGAATCTTCTTCTGAGCATCCGGGCATTCTGGTTTGACATGTCCTGGTTTCCTACAATTGTAACAAACAATTCTGTTAAAACTTTTGTTAGCAAAATGTTCTGTTTGGAAGAGTTATCTACCTGAGGTCTCCTTTTAAGAAATATTTTACCTTCTTTTCTTAAAAACATTCTGAATTTCTTGTAAGCAAGGCAGATTCACTTGAGTCACCTGAGCTTGAGAATTCTTCTTCCTCAGTTGATTCTTTCACACTAGGACTTGCTTTTAGTGCTAGTGACTTCTTTTTCCTAACATCATTATCTGTCCTTTTCAAACCCAACTCATTTGTCATTAAGGAGCCAATCAATTGATCAACAATCATAGTAGACAAATTCCTAGACTCTTCAACTACAGTAGCTTTTGTATGCCAAATAGAAGTTAAGGATGTAGGAATTTTCTGACAAGTTCATATTCAATAAATGTTTTTCCTAGACTCTTCAAGCCATTTGTCAAAAGAGTTAACCTGCCATACATCTCTGAGATGGTTTCATCATTTTCTATTTTAAAGGCTTCATACTTAGAAATTAACAAATTGAGTTTGGTTTCCTTTACCTCAGAAGTACCTTCGTAAATTACCATTAGACGATCCCATACTTCTTTGGCAGTTGCACATGAGGAGACTCTTGAAAACTCTGTTGGGGGAAGGGAGCAGTGCATGATGTTCATTGCACCCCAAATAGCATTTGACTTCTTGACCTGCTCTTTTGTCCATTTTTTTTCATCCTCTGGGAGCTCATATGGTCCACTATTCACTACCTTACAGATTTGATGATTCTGGGCTCTTAAGAAAATCTGCATACGAGTTTTCCAGTAAGTATAGTTTGATCCATCAAAATAAGGAGGTCTATACATAGAGTGCCCTTCGGGCATATATCCCCTTAGATCCATTTCACCTGTACTCTACGGGTTATTAACCACAAAAATAGAGAGCCTAGGCTCTCATACCAATTGTTGGATCGATTTAACAGGTGTGAACAGATCTAGAAGGGGGGGTTGAATAGATCTATAACAAAACTCAGCGGAAGCTTAAGCTATTAAAAAATTACTTCACATTAAACATCTAAACAGACTCACAATTTTACTGAACTGATGTGAATGAGTGAATTGATGTGAGAGGAAATTAGATAAGCAATGTGAATGCAGAAACCTATGCAAGCATTTAGTTGAAAATAGATCAAACCATTGCACAGGAAATTTTTTAGGTGGTTCGGCTCCCAAACGGAGATCGACGTCCACCCCTCACTCAAACCAAGTGAGGCTTCACTAAACCGCTGATTCACAGCTTCAAACACCTGCTGACTCACAGCTTGAACGCTGACTCACAACTTGCCAACCGCTGATTACACAGCTTATCCACTGATTCACAGCTTCAAGGTTTGATAAACCTTCTCAATCCACACACACACAGTATGGGATCAACACTCCTATCACCAGTAGGAGCACTCAATGAGTTCGGAGAAAAGTTTAAAAGGAACAATCAAATACACAAGAAGATCTGCAACGACCCACTTCCACCCGGTACGGTTATACCAACCCACATCGGATGAGAGCAAGCCGCTATAGGGGAGAATACCCCAACAAGTAACAAGTGAGCTGAGATATACACAAATAGATTCGCATAATGCAACGGAATTTAAATGAATCTTATTCCATCAACTTTTAAATCCACATACCACAGTCTATATAGTTCAACATGAGATAACATAAGCGCAATATATTCCAAATACATAGCCGATTCCAAGTACATTTGATCAAAATTCAAATTCCAATTGTAGCATTACATACTATGAAATATAAATTACAAATTTTCAATCACTTAGTCCAACTCCACTTCAAATCTTGCTAGCTCCTCCGCTGCGAATTTCCTGACATGTTTAGCAAGAGTGAGTCTACACAATAGACTCAGCAAGTAACTTAAGATTCAATACCACCATTAGACGATCACATAACACACACATTCACATTCACGTACTTAATCACCGGCATAGTGATAAAGTCTTAGTTCCTGCAGAAACCGGGAAAGCCTTTCCCACCATTACCAGTGGAACTTGTCCACCTCCAGGATTTCACAAGACCCTTTGCCAGGGTATAACGATTTATCAAGACCCTTCTCTAGGGTATCACATAACATATTGAGCTTTTCCGTAGGGGCATTACTACGGTACAGCTCCAAGCATCTAGGGTGGTAGTGTCTAATGGGCACCATTGTTTCTCTTGTCACATTTAACAATTTTATACACATATATCACTTGTTCTCTCGCTTCTCATGCATGCACACCTTCCTACACAATTCATACACACATAAGCTTTCATTTACTGATTTTAACCTTACTATTGCACTACCAAATAATCATAATAGATTTAATCATACTGAAATTTACTGAATCACAACAAATCACAATTAACATGCTCACATAGTCATTTTTCTCATTAAAAATCCATAACAATACTTACTGTCATCAAAATAACATGAGATTTTAACCACAGACAAATTTCAGGTATATAATCACACATACAAATTTTCATATTTTTCTGAATCATATTACATTTACAGGAATTAAAACATGCACTCTCATGCCGTTCATAATTTGATTTAACATGGAACATAACATGAATATCCAATTTGACAGTTCACGGCCCTGAACCTAACATACTCATCATCACAGAAATTTTCTCTGGATTTATTGCACAACACACACTTTTCTGTAAATTTTACAAATCCTACGCATGTCTTCTATTTCCAAAACAGAATTTTCAGTAAATCCCACAGTCATGGAGAAATTCTCAAAATTGCAGGGCCTGGACTGATACGTATATACACGGTTTAGAAAAACTTAGGACATCCCATTCTTCAGGGATCATATAAACAATGGGTGAACATGCAAAAATCCATTTTCCAAACATGTATTCAATAAGTTTAACAACTCATGCGATTCACCAAAAAGCACAGAAAATATCACATGCATCCTATGGTCTATTTTACATAACATATATGATTACATTATATCCTCATTCGAAAACACTTCGGAAATTAATCATATAGAAGGAGAACAGCTCACTTTCTGCCCCTGAAGAACTTAACGACATAGACTGGCCGTTACAAGAGCTTAACGGCAATATCGTTGGCCGCTAGTCGAAGATCTGGACGGCAATGGATCTTGCCGTCAAGTTCAGGTCTGTGCAGAACACAGACCCGAGCTCTAAAAGAAGGAGAAGTGTGAGGATCCAGGACACGAGTAAAATCCAGAAAAATGCTGGGACCTAGGGCACATGTATAGGATTGAGATCTATAGGTTACTTGCCCTCTAAAAACCTCCAAAGTGATCAAATGAGCCGGTGAAGCTCTCCTTGGGCAGTCCCAAGAAGCTCCCAAAGATGCCTTCCTCCGGGTTCCTTGATGCAGTAGACCCCAAGAGGATGTTGGGGAAGCCTTCCCCTTTGTCCCGGCTACCTCCTTGTCGTGGTAGATGGCCGGAACCAGCTTCAGTTGGTCGGATTTAAGCTTGCAAAGGTAGGGTTTTTCTCACAGTCCAGAACTAGGGTTTTTCTTCTTTCTCTCCTCTTCTTGAAAAGAGCCAAGGGGCTTTGGGTTGCAAAAGGGCTTGGTATATAGGAGAGGGGTCTCTCCTTTCCCGCAGGGGTGATGGAAAGGCTCAGAGCTGTTGGGGACAGCTCCCCAATGGCTGGGGTTGCTTGCCCCCGGAATTCCGAGTCTGCTGCGCATGCAGGTCAGAGAAGTAAACGTCCACCTATATGGACGGCTACTTAAGGCTTGGCGTCCATCGATATGGACGCCGGCACCTCATGGGCGTCCACCCATGTTGACGCCAATTGGCCCTTCTGCCAGAACTTAAAATCATGCAGAAATCATGTTCAACTTATACATGTATACATACAATGTACGTAACATAGTATACACACTATCACACCATGCATTCAAACCATATTTACCATATAATTATTCACATGCATACATAAGCACAACTAGCTAATACGTACGTAGATATCTACCTACGCGTACATGATGTTTTACATAAGCATAACTCAACATGCGGCAAAATAAAGTGACAAGAATTGCGAGGGTTTCCAAATCATTAGGAGGCAATATGAATTAAGTTAGCCAGGAATAATCTATTCAATAAAATAGTTCTTGCTTGCACTCACTTGATTTGGCATATATATAGCATACACACACGGATGTAACATACTTATGTACATTATGCACGAAATAGATAGATACAACACGCGCACTGGTAATTAGATTAAACTTGCACAACATTACATAAGTACTATATGCATGGGATTTTTAATATACACAGTATGCACAATTTAGCTAATTTCCTATTCTCACCTAATCATCATAAAAATACATCCATGTTATTCATGAGGAATATAGAATTACAATATACACTACTAATACACCTACCATACTTGCACTCTATATGTATATGCAATGTACAAAGTACAATGTACACATTAACTACACCATGCAAATGAACAACGTTTACATTAAACATACACATGCATACATAGGTATACCAAGGTGTTATGTTATGTAGCATTAGGTATACAATTATCACATCCATAAAATAACGTACATCCACGCATATACACATGTGAAAATTACAATTATGATATGCACCATTTTCATGCACGCCATTTATGCAAGAACGAGCAAACATCATATACATAAAATATAAGTGGAAAAGAATTTCGGGGCCTTACACCCTCTCCCCCTTAAAAGAGATCTTCGTCCTCGAAGATCGGATTACGTACCCTTGATGACATCTCGTTGCCGCTTCTAGTCCACTTAGGTCGGTGCCTAAATCCCTACCGGTGGCTTCCTTACTACTAGAACATCTCGGGGAATAAACCTCTTCTTATGATTCGGACAGTCTTTATCCGATGATTCTTGCTACCACACTTGAGACATCTTCCCGACCTCGTCCAACATACGTCTCCGTCGTGGCGCCTGCCACAATGCACACATACGGGCTTCTCATTGCCGGCCAAAACTACTGACTGAAAGGTTGATTCTATTGGTATCATAGTTGGTTGTTGTCTTTTCATGAGCTTCTTCATCTTCCTCTTTTGCCGTTGAAATGTTCTGGTATCATTTCTAATCGGGCTTTCTTCTCTGCCAAGTACAACTCCATTTCACTCTCTGTCTGCACGCCGCGCTAAGAGCTACATCCATAGTTCTAAGGTCAAACGCCGCCAGTCTGGCTCTCATTGACGGTCTAAGCCCCATTACAAACTTCCTTGCCTTGCGCCTCTCATCGACAACTATGTTGGTGCATATCTAGACAACTCTGCAAATCTAGCCTCATACTCCAAAACTGTCATCGATCCCTGAGTCAATGCTAAGAATTGCTGCTCCATTTTGTCCTGTATATGTTCAGGAACATACTTGGCCTAAACATCCTTAAGAAATCTTCCCAAGTAACCTCTAGCTCCACTCCCTCAAACCGCGTGCGAAGAACGGATAACCACCACCATCCGCTCGCTCCTGAAGCATGTATGCCGCCAGACTGATCTTGTCATCCTCTGCACACTTGATGGCTCTGAATATCTTTTCGATTTCCCTGAGCCAACTTTCTGCAACTAACGATTCACTCTCCCCCTTAAAGAGGGTGGAGTCATCCTCTTGAACCTCTCCATGACTGATACACCTCCTGAACCACGGTCCTGCTGAGCTGGTGCTGGAACCTGAGCCTGAAACTGAGTTGAAGAGCCGCTTGTGTTTGCGCTTGAGTCTGTATTGCTTGTACAATCCCCTGCATGACCGTACCATAATCAGCCAACGGTGGCGGGTGGCGCAAGCGATCCCTGAGGTACTGGTACTTCATGCTGCTCTCCGTCAGTCCTACTTAACTCTTCATCCCGAATAGGTAAGCTCGAATGTCGAACCCCTCTAGCCATTGCTACAAAATAACATCAAGTTAAACTCCATTTATCCTTATACCCAACATGTTATCATGTATTTATCTTACCACTTTTCTAGTACTATCTTAATTATTTCGTTGGATCTGGCTATCCACTACAAAGACTTGGAGATGTGATTTAGTTGATGGCTATTTATGTATAATCTCAACCCAAAGTCTCTGATACCATCTCTGTAACGACCCACTTCCACCCGGTACGGTTATACCACCCACATCGGATGAGAGCAAGCCGCTACAGGGAAGAATACCCCAACAAGTAACAAGTGAGCTGAGATATACACAAATAGATTCGCATAATGCAACGGAATTTAAATGAATCTTATTCCATCAACTTTTAAATCCACATACCACACTCTGTATAGTTCAACAAGAGATAACATAAGCGCAATATATTCCAATACATAGCCGATTCCAAGTACATTTGATCAAACTTCAAATTCCAATTGTAGCATTACATACTATGAAATATAATTACAAATCTTCAATCACTTAGTCCAACTCCACTTCAAATCTTGCTAGCTCCTCCGCTGCGAATTTCCTGAAATGTTTAGCAAGAGTGAGTCTACACAATAGACTCAGCAAGTAACTTAAGATTCATACATACATGCTTTTTTATCAATTAACACAATAAATTTCAATAGTTAAAATCATACATGATCACACTATAACCTAAATAATTTCACATGGAATTTCATTAAACAATTATCCTAGCACATGTAAAACTAAAATCTAATTAAGATCACTAACATCATGGTGTCATTAACACGAGTAAAATATACACTCACGTGTTTTTATACTTTACCCAAGTCATTGTAAAGTCTGCAAAACTAAACCATGGAACATATACTAGATAGTGGCACTCCTAGCATGATTTCTAACTTACTTTTCATGCAATCATAACAATTACTTCACATTTAGCTTTCTGATTTTATACCAATTTTATCACATTCATATTACCTTTGCATAGGGATCACTTTTAACTACACACATAATACTAAACACAGGTACATCCAATAATTCAATTTCATGAATATGAAAGCATATACTTCATTTTGGTACATACATACATATAACTAATTTAACACATACACTCGAGCATTACAATAACACATACACACCGAGGATAATCTAATTCATGAGGATAATAACACACATTTATACACATCGATAAACAAAATATCAATTAACACTATGCCATTTACACTTATACTATTTTCTCATCACATACAACCATATGATTAACCTTGGCTTTCGCATACACTCACTTTTGTTCTATCACACCATACTTATACACATTTCCCATTATTTCTCTTTTTTCACATTCACATACTTCTTATCATTTCACTTTTGCACATAACATGTGCCACATTTACACATATATTGCACATACCTTGTGCCATGAACACATATCACTTTTCACATCACACTTATGCTCATTTTTACACAATGCCAAGACACAGCCCAAACCACCATTAGACGATCATAACACACACATTCACATTCACGTACTTAATCACCGGCATAGTGATAAAGTCTTAGTTCCTGTAGAAACCGTGGAAAGCCCTTCCCACCATTACCAGTGGAACTTGTCCACCTCCAGGATTTCACAAGACCCTTTGCCAGGGTATAACGATTTATCAAGACCCTTCTCTAGGGTATCACATAACATATTGAGCTTTCCCGTAGGGGCATTACTACGGTACAGCTCCAAGCATCTAGGGTGGTAGTGTCTTATGGGCACCATTGTTTCTCTTGTCACATTTAACCATTTTATACACATATATCACTGTTCTCTCGCTTCTCATACATGCACACCTTCCTACACATTCATACACACATAGCTTTCATTTACTATTTTAACCTTACTATGCAACTGCCAAATAATCATAATATAGATTTAATCATATTGAAATTTACTGAATCACATCAAATCACAATTAACATGTTCACATAGTCATTTTTCTCATTAAAAATCCATAACAATACTTACTGTTATCAAAATAACATGAGATTTTAACCACAGACAAATTTCAGGTAATAATCACACATACAAATTTTCATATTTTTCTGAATCATATTACATTTACAGGAATTAAAACATGCAATCTCATGCTGTTCATAATTTGATTTAACATGGAACATAACATGAATATCCAATTTGACAGTTCACGGCCCCGAACCTAACATACTCATCATCACAAAAATTTTCCCCGGATTTATTGCACAACACACACTTTTCTGTAAATTTTACAAATCCTACGCATGTCTTCTATTTCCAAAACAGAATTTTCAGTAAATCCCACAGTCATGGAGAAATTCTCAAAATTGCAGGCCTGGACTGATACGTATATACACGGTTTAGAAAAACTTAGGGCATCCCATTCTTCAGGGATCATATAAACAATGGGTGAACATGCAAAAATCCATTTTCCAAACATGTATTCAATAAGTTTAACAACTCATGCCATTCACCAAAAAGCACAGAAAATATCACATGCATCCCATGGTCTATTTTACATAACATATATGATTACATTATATCCTCATTCGAAAACACTTCGGAAATTAATCATA
Source organism: Colocasia esculenta (assembly GCA_014218235.1). Classification (NCBI taxonomy): domain Eukaryota; kingdom Viridiplantae; phylum Streptophyta; class Magnoliopsida; order Alismatales; family Araceae; genus Colocasia; species Colocasia esculenta. The sequence continues at coordinate 72,521,355 of CM024761.1, read as the reverse complement.
TAGAAGGAGAACAGCTCACTGTTCTGCCCCTGTAGAAGTTAACGGCATAGACTGGCCGTTACAGGAGCTTAACGGCAATATCGTTGGCCGCTAGTCAAAGATCTGGACGGCAATGGATCTTGCCGTCAAGTTCAAATCTTGCAGAACGCAGACCCGAGCTCCAAAAGAAGGAGAAGTGTGAGGATCCAGGACACGAGTAAAATCCAGAAAAATGCTGGGACCTAGGGCACATGTATAGGATTGAGATCTATAGGTTACTTGCCTTTCTAAAAACCTCCAAAGGGATCAAATGAGCCGGTGAAGCTCTCCTTGGGCAGTCCAAGAAGCTCCCAAAGATGCCTTCCTCTAGGTTCCTTGATGCAGTAGACCCCAAGAGGATGTTGGGGAAGCCTTCCCCTTTGTCCCAGCTACCTCCTTGTCGTGGTAGATGGCCGGAACCAGCTTCAGTTGGTCGGATTTAAGCTTGCAAAGGTAGGGTTTTTCTCACAGTCCAGAACTAGGGTTTTTCTTCTTTCTCTCCTCTTCTTGCAAAGAGCCAAGGGGCTTTGGGGTTGCAAAAGGGCTTGGTATATAGGAGAGGGGTCTCTCCTTTCCCGCAGGGGTGATGGGAAAGGCTCAGAGCCGTTGGGGACAGCTCCCCAATGGCTGGGGTTGCTTGCCCCCGGAATTTCGGGTCTGCTACGCATGCAGGTCAGAGAAGTAAACGTCCACCTATATGGACGGATACTTAAGGCTTGGCATCCATCGATATGGACGCCGGCACCTCATGGCGTCCACCCATGTTGATGCCAATTGGCCCTTCTGCCAGAACTTAAAATCATGCAGAAATCATGTTCAACTTATACATGTATACATACAATGTACGTAACATAGTATACACACTATCACACCATGCATTCAAACCATATTTACCATATAATTATTCACATGCATACATAAGCACAACTAGCTAATACGTACGTAGATATCTACCAACGCGTACATGATGTTTTACATAAGCATGACTCAACATGCGGCAAAATAAAGTGACAAGAATTGCGAGGGTTTCCAAATCATTAGGAGGCAATATGAATTAAGTTAGCTAGGAATAATCTATTCAATAAAATAGTTCTTGCTTTCACTCACTTGATTTGGCATATATATAGCATACACACACGGATGTAACATACTTATGTACATTATGCAGGAATAGACAGATACAACACGTGCACTGGTAATTAGATTAAACTTGCACAACATTACTTAAGTACTATATGTATGGGATTTTTAATATACACAGTATGCACAATTTAGCTAATTGCCTATTCTCACCTAATTATCATAAAAATACATGCATGTTATTCATGAGGAATATGGAATTACAATATACACTACTAAATACACCTACCATACTTGCACTCTATATGTATATGCAATGTACGAAGTACAATGTACACATTAACTACACCATGCAAATGAACAACGTTTACAATTAAACATACACATGCATACATAGGTATACCAAGGTGTTATGTATGTAGCATTAGGTATACAATTATCACATCCATAAAATAACGTACATCCACGCATATACACATGCGAATTTTACAATTATGACATGCACCATTTTCATGCACGCCATTTATGCAAGAATGAGCAAACATCATATACATAAAATATAAATGGAAATGAATTTCGGGGCCTTACAAGATCAGTGTTGGGTTTTCATTCTATTGTTTATGACAACATGTTTTTGATGATGAACATTCATAATTGAGATTTAATACATGACATCTTCAAGCAAGCACCATGTTGGAATATTTGATTTTCTATGTATACATAATATCTAACTATACATGTTTGATCATGTAGGTGTGAGTGCATGCAACAAGATATACCAAAACAAGAGAAAAAGATTAGAACACTCATGAAGACAGTCACCTGTCGACAGCCCTTCAGGTCCTGTCGACAGATGTGAACAGACAGACAAGACAAAGCTCAGGAAATAGATGCCTGTCGACAGACCCCATGTACCTGTCGACAGCCACCTACAGAGAGAGCTCAGGATTGTGCAATCCTATTGCTACCTATCGACAGATGCAAGTCGACTGTCGACAGGTAAGTACAGAAATCTGTCACTCGCAAAACCTGACTTCTGGCACTTGCAAAACTGTTGCTGCCTGTCGATAGATGCACAGACCAGACCTGTCGATAGACGAAGGAGATCTTCAGATATGGAAAGTTCCAAGTTGCCGTAGATGGTGTTTCCTTCTACCACGACTCTCCATATGTAAACACCAATATATAAACATCCTTTTGAAGCAAATCTCGACACAAGCAGCCTCCAAGCAAGAACCCTAAAAAGTTCTCAAGAGAAGTCTTGCTCTGCTGCTCTGCTTCAACCTACCGCCCAGAACCAAGAAGAGAAGTCTCTCCAGTGGAAGGTGAAGCCTGAACGTCGTGGATTCAAGCATCTCCATCAACTTGTGATCATCAAGACGAAGCTTGAAGTCCAGCCAGACGTTTACAAGAAGAGTTTACAATCTGGATTTGTTCTTCAACTCTCAAACTCTTCTCTGTTTCTATTTTTCATATCCGTGTGTGTGTGTGGTGTTTCAAGCAGTCCTTGTGCTTGATACACGTGTGTGGGTGTTGATCTGATCGTGGTTGCACATCAGATAACACGTGTGTGTGAGTTGTAGTTTGTGAACTAGCTCATAAGCAGATTGTTCTGCGTGTGTGTGTGGCCCGTGGATGTAGGATACACGAGTTGTGTACTCCGAACCACGTAAATCTGTGTGTCTCGTGGTTTGAACGCTTTCACGTTAGATGTTTGATAGGCACGCTGTATTTGCACACACTTGATAGTTCATCAATCTAATTGCCATCAAGTCACTCACATCCACACATAGTGAAACTTTGTTCGTGTAGTTATAATCTGTGTTTTAAAGAAAAGAAGGTGATAACGTTTTTAAATCCGCAGTAATCTATTCAACCCCCCTTCTAGATTACCATATAGGGAATTCCGCAACCCTTCAATTGGTATCAGAGCCGAGTTTCTCCGATTTACTGCTTTATCTGTTTGATCTTACGATCAGGAGATTCACGGTCTAATGGAATCTAACAAGGGTATATGGCCGAGGGACACTCAGTGACCAGGCCACCCTTCTTTGATGGCACTGACTATCCATATTGGAAAAATCGGAAGCAGGTGTTTCTTCGAGCGCAAAATTTCGAACTATGGAAAATAGTCAGAAAAGGATCATACGAATTGCCTCAGGACGAGGATACCTGGACTAAGGACCAAATCGCCAAGGGGACACTCAACTGGAGCGCCCTCAACATGATGCAGTGCGCAGTCCACCCAAAGGAGTACTCAAGAGTCTCCACATGCACCTCAACAAAGGAGATGTGGGAAAAGCTTGAGCTGATCTATGAAAGTACGTCTGAGGTAAGAGAATCAAAGGTAAGCATGTTGGTTTCAGAATATGAATTGTTCAAAATGAATAATGATGAAACCATCTCTAACATGTTTGCTAGATTCATGATAATTATAAATGGATTGAAAGGTCTTAAAAAGGAGTACTCAGAGAGTGACTTGGTGAGGAAGATACTTCGGTCTCTTCCATCCTCATGGAACACCAAAGCCACTGTCATTGAGGATTCCAAACCTCTCAAAAATGAAAGTAGATGAATTGATAGTTCTCTGATGACCTATGAACTGAATGTCAAAAGAAAAGAAACTGAAGAGAATCCAAGGAAGTCAATTGCCTTGAAAGCTTCCAAGAAAATCTCTTCAGATTCTAATAAGAATGCCCAACAGGAAGGTATTGAGTCTGAAATCTCTAGCGATAGTGAGAATGACGAGATGGCCATGCTCACTAGACAGTTTAAGAAGTGTCTGAAATTCAAAAGAAGAGGTTCAGGTAACTCGAAACCTTTCCAAAAGGGTACCAACAGACTTGATTCTTCTAACAAAAGATCTGAAGTTGTCTGTTATGAGTGCAAGAAGCAAGGGCACATGAGAGGAGAGTGCCCCGAGCTCAAAAAAAAGCTGAAGAAATAAATTCACTTTCAAGAAGGCCAAGGCAATGGTGGCCACTTGGAGTGATGAAGATGAAGACGAGAACAGTCAAGCTACCTCAGAAGATGACGAGATTCAGTGTCTCGTGGCAAGGAGTGATGACTCCAACAAGATAAATTCTTCCTTTGAAACATATTCTATTACTGAATGGGAAGAAGCTTATACTGTTATATTTGAAAATTCTGTGAATTCAAGTTTGAAAATAAAGCACTCAAGAAGAAAGTCAATTCCCTTGTTCATAAATCAAACAATAATGAAGAAATGAATCCTTGAATAGGTGATTGAAATGATGAAGCTTGATGAACAAACACACAGTGAAGAAATGGACAGCATGAAACTTAAACTTCAAGAAGTTCAAAAGGAAAGAGATGATCTAATGAACTCTCTTGAAAATCTTCAAAGTGAGCATGAAAAGCTAAAGGAGAAACTGGAAAAAGCAGAAAAAGACATAAAAGGTAAGTCTAAGGATTTATCTAATTTTGTCAAAAGTAAATAGAACCTAAATGCAATTTTAGGCTCAAAGGTTTTTGTTGCAAGACATGGGATTGGGTTTCAAAATGCAAGCCAAGGAAATTGGCAAAAATCTGTTAACAGATTTCATTGATTCCAGCCCAAGTTCAAGTAAACAAACCTTCCAAAGAATAAGAAAAACCTTCAAAGGGTAAGAAACAAGAACATAAAATGATCAAATCTGTTCCTAGTCAATCTAAGGAATTTGCAACAAGCCCAAGACAGGACAAACAACAACCTCCTAAAGCTAATCTAAGAAGGAAACAAAAGGGTAAAATGCCTATGCATGCTCCTAAAAAGGTAAAGCACACTGTTGTTCAAAAATCATCATCATGCAAGATATGTAAAAAAGTTGGGCACAATGAAAAATAATGTTGGAATAGCCCAAATCAAATGAAAATCAAACAAGTTGGATTCCTAAACACTTGTTATTTGGCATGAATGATACAAAGGGACCCAAGTAATTTGGGTACCAAAACCTCTTGTCTGATCCACATGTGCAGGAATGCCTAGCAGCCCACAATCAAAACAAATGGTACCTGGATAGTGGCTGTTCGAGGCACATGACGGGTGATAAAGAAAAATTCAGTCTGCTCGTGGAAAATATGGAGGTCACGTTGTCTTTGGAGGTAACAACAAAGGCCAGATCATCGGCTCAGGTAAGGTTGGTAAGTTTGCCTCTAACTCAATAGACAATGTACTACTAGTTGATGGCCTTCATCACAATTTGCTGAGCATAAGTCAATTGTGTGATAAAGGTCATAAAATTGTCTTTGAATCCAATTCATGTCAAATTCTTGATAAGGAAACAGGAAGCCTAATGTTTTCTGGAAAAAGAATAAACAACATCTACATGGTTGATTTAGATGATCCAGAAAATAATGATCTATGTCTTATAGCAAACAAACAGGATGAGCTTACATTGTGGCATCGTAGGCTCGTTCACGCTAGCTATAATGCATTGCACAAGATCATGAGGCTTAAATTGGTGAGTGGTCTTCCTGAAATTTCCTTTAACAAGAATGAAATTTCTGTGATGCATGTGCACAGGGAAAGAAACCCGGAAATCCTTCAAATCAAAAGCACTGGTGAGTACTTCTAAAGCTTATGAACTGTTGCACATGGACCTATTTGGACCTACGAGAACACTAAGTCTCAATGGCAAACGATATGGTTTTGTCATTGTAGATGATTTCTCTAGATTCACTTGGGTAAAATTTCTGGCTCACAAAAATGAAGCACTGAATGTTTTTGAAGATTTTTTTAATAAAATTGAGCATGGAAATGTCAACAGGATATGCTCCATCCGCACTGATCACGGGGGAGAATTTGACAACACTCCTTCACTGAATTCTGCAGGACCCAGGTATAGAACACTTATTTTCCTCCCCAAGAACTCCAGAACAAAATGGGTTGTGGAGAGGAAGAATAGAACCTTGGTGGAGATGGCTCGCACGCTTCTAGTCGAGAATCAACTTGCAAGAACCTTTTGGCAGAAGCGGTAAACACGTCATGCTACATTCTTAACAGAGCCATGGTAAGACCGGTATTCAAGAAAACCCCTATGAACTTCTGAAAGGTAAGAAACCCCCATTGGGTATTTCAAAGTTTTTGGTTCAAAGTGTTCATACATAACAATGATAAAATGATTTGGACAAGTTTGAAGCCAAAAGCGATCAAGGTATTTTTCTTGGATACTCAGAACACTCTAGAGCCTATAGGGTGTTAATCTGAAAACTAGAAAAATGGAAGAAACTCCACATGTTGTATTTGATGAATCTCAAACCAAGCCTAACAGTTCTAATCTTTACAGGTTTGCAGATGAAACTGAAAATACAACACTTGGAGAACTACAAAGAAACCACAAGTTGTTTCAAAAACTAAAAGTGGATATCTTCGCAGGTACAATGATGAAGATGATGGACATCTATTCAGAAATGAAGAAGAAGTACCTACACAAGGTCCACAACAACAAGATCAACCTCAAGCTGAAAGTCCTCCAGCCACCCCTCCTCCTAAACACCTCCTCAACTGCAAGATCAACCCGGCTTTCAACAGTCACTAATGTGAGGTACTCTAAAGCTCACCCACTTGAGAATGTAATAGGAGACATAAATGACTCAGTTCAAACTAGGTCACAGGTTAATCAAATAGTTGAACATGATCATTTAGCTTTTGTATCTCAAGTGGAACCTAAAAATGTTGAAGAAGCATTAAAGAAAACTCATGGATTGATGCTATGCATGAGGAGCTTGGGCAATTCCAAAGAAATAATGTCTTGGAGTTTAGTTCCTAGATCCCCTGAAATTTCTGTCATAGGGACAATATGGGTCTTTAGGAATAAACTAAATGAAGAGGGTAAAGTGGTGAGAAACAAGGCTAGACTAGTTGAAAAAAGATATAATCAGGAATTTGGTGTGGACTTTGAAGAATCCTTTGCACCTGTAGCTAGACTAGAAGCAGTTAGGATCTTGTTAGCATATGCATGTTCAAACAAGTTCAAACTATTTCAAATAGATGTTAAAACTGCTTTCTTGAATGGCTACCTAAAAGAGGAAATATATGTTTCTCAACCACCTGGCTTTGAGGATCATGACAAACCAAACCATGTATTTAATTGTACAAAGCTCTTTATGGTTTGAAACAGGCACCCCGAGCTTGGTACGACAGGCTGAGCACCTACCTGGTAAGCAAAAACTACTCAAGAGGTAAGGTAGACCAAACTCTCTTTACGAAAAGTTTTCAATCACATAATTGTTGTTCAAGTCTATGTGGACGACATTATCTTTGGTTCTACTAATCCTTCACTGTGTGAGGAATTCTCTAAACATATGCACAGTGAATTTGAGATGAGTCTCATGGGGGAGCTTCAATTTTTTCTTGGTTTGCAGGTCAAACAATTAGAAGACGGATTCTTCATCAACCAAGAAAAATATGTTAAAGAGCTACTGAAAAAGTTTCAGTTTGAACAAGCTAAACATGCCTCAACACCCATGAGCACAAGCATTAAGCTGGAAAGTGATGAGAAAGGTAAATCGGTAGATGCCAAACAATTCCGAGGTATGATTGGCTCACTCCTTTATCTTACTGCAAGTAGACCGGACATACAATTCAGTGTTTGTCTTTGTGCTAGATACCAATCTAGTCCAAAGGAAAGCCATTTAATTGCAGTCAAGAGAATTTTCAGATATCTCTCAGGTACGTATGACTTGGGTCTTTGGTATCCAGCAGGTAGTAGTTTTGACTTGGTTTCATATTCTGATGCTGACTATGCTGGATGTAAAATTGACAGGAAAAGCACTAGTGGCTATTGCCAAATTCTTGGTGGTTGCTTGGTTTCGTGGGCATCCAAGAAGCACACTCGGTTGCACTCTCCACTGCAGAGGCAGAATATGTTGCTGCAGGGAGTTGTGCGGCACAAGTGTTGTGGATAAAAAGTAAGTTGTATGACTACAACATTGACATTGGATGCACACCTATCCTATGTGACAACACAGTGCAATCAACCTATCAAAGAACCCCATTCAACACTCTAGGACAAACACATAGAGATTCGTCATCATTTCTTGAGAGATGAAGTAGCCAATAAAACCTTAGAAATTAGCTTCATACCCACTGAAAACAATTGGCTGATATCTTTACCAAACCTCTGGCAGAGATAGATTCACACATTGAGAGAGAATTGGGTTTGTGCAAATTGCAATGAAACTTAACACAAATGTTAAGCATATGTCCGTTGTGTGCCATAACTATGAGGTATATCAAATGGTGATGTGTGGAAGCACAAGTTTGCTTGTTTGGAAACTCTCATTATGCGTGAGAAAACATTCTCCGCCAAGTATCCATAGTTCTATGGCATGAAAGGGGCATGTACTCTACATATGGAATTAGTTTCTTTACAATATGCCCATTCAAATTCTCTTTGAAAATCTGAAAACACTTGATGGTCTGTCTTACTACATGCTTGGTGTGCTTCTTTCATTGGTCTATATGTGCAAATTTTTCTTCATGAACTTGAGTATCTTTGTACAAATAGCACAAACTATGGGGGAGCAAATTAAGGTTAGATGGATGTCACTTTGAAGGAAATCACTCACCTTTTGTGCTTCTACAATTCCCTCACATGCTTTGCCCATTCTATACTACATTCTGACCTTATACTGGCTCTAAATAGGTCTCTGTCGACAGGCAAAAAGCACCCTGTCGACAGAGCAGGCCACATAGAACACTCATTCTGAACATTGTGTACATCTGTCGACAGGTGTAGTTCCGTCTGTCGACAGACATGTACAGTCTCTCTGCCTCCAGACCCTTAATCTTTTGTCTGTGTGACCCTGTCGACAGGCCATTTCTCCCTGTCGACAGACACACTGACAGTTGGAACTTCAAGCCTATTTCTACACATATTCAGTGAGCAGCTTCATGGTTAATAAAGAAGGTGTCTATAAGGTGATTAATGCATGTTTGACCACACCATGTACAAATGATATTTAAGCTATTCTTTATACCACTATGATTTTCACATACTACTCATGTTTGGGTTTAGGTTCTATCATTTTGGAAACATTTCGCAATGCTCAAGGATATACACCTCACTCCTCTAAATAATTTCTATGTGGGCAAACATAGTTCTCACTTTACTTGATTAGTCTTTTGGTCATGGAAATGCATGTCTAATATTGATAGCTAATCATATAAACTACTTGATCTTGAGCTTTTAAAGCAATACTTGGAGAACAGCTACCTATTTCTGAAAATAGCATTCACATAAGAAAAATAAAGTCAACTTCAAATTGGGATAAATACAGAGCAATGCTGTGTTTTGCTGAGTAACCGGGGTGATGGGCATCACAAATGTCTGCCCTCGCGTCAAAAGGCTCACTCATCAACTCTGTACAACGGTATGCTAGACACTTCCACTGAGTAACTGGGGGTATGGGCACTTGTAATGTCTATCCTCACGTCAAATAGTGTGAAGTCCTCTTAAGTACCATTTTATCCCATTGCCTTTTTGAATTGCAAATAAAGAACAATGAAATAGTGTGAAGCCTCCACTGAGTCATAAATCCCAGGGTCATTGGTTTTATGATTGTCTTGACATATAGATATTCATTTCATGCATCTTTTGCCTATCAACAAAATGGGATCGTGTTGTCTTACACTGCATTTATACAACGAAGGGTGAGAGTGCACTGTTCCTCATTATTAGTAGGTGTTTTCTTAATGCTCTAACTTAAAATTCCTTGGGTATTATGTTAAACCATTAAGGAAATGTATTGGCTTTTTATATATTTGTATATGGTTGGTTAACATATGTGTTCACCTCTTATACACTTAAATAAACACATAGAAACCCTGCTCCACAGTTCCAATTCTCAAAAACCCCCAAAACAACCAACTGGCTATTTACTGTATGTGCTTGTCGACAGGCATCAGAGTCCCTATCGACAGCCGGCGGCAGACCGGATTTGGGAAGCCAACGGCCACGTCGTTGGAGACGGATTTGGTGGGACCCTTGACTTCTAAACTTCCATCCACCCTCTTTAAAAGGCAACCATGTCCCTTTCTTCTTCCCCACCTTCAAATCCCTCTCTTCCCTCTCCAAACCGAGCCCTGCTTCCTCTTGGACGCAAACCCTAGCTCTCATCTCTCCTGTCCTATCTCTACAGTGGGCTTCTGTTCTTGATCCACTCTCTTTGCACTTAGTCTCACCACTCTTCATGGCTCCCAAGGTAAAGAAACTGGCATCTCGCCACCGTCCCTCCTCCTCTCGAGCAGGAGACGACGATCGGGGTCAAGATGAGCGTCGGACGAAGCATCATGATGATCGTCTCCCATAGCTTGTCATCCCACCTCGTCTGAAACTCACCAGGGTACATAGAACCTTCACACCTTCGTTCCACCTCGGTATGTGGATTTCCCTTCTCTAGCCGATCTCTTCCTGAACCTTCAACCCTTGTTCGACACCCAGGACTGGACGGTGTTTCTTTATGCTCATACGCCTACTCTCCCACTGCCGTCACTAAGTTCTTCAACAACCTCAGTCTCTCTGGTATGTCGGATTTCTACACCTCTGTTAAGGGCACTTCCTTCAAACTCACTGCCAATTTGTTCAGCACTGCCTCAAATTCCTAACACTGGGCTGAGATTCTTCAACACCAACCAGATGCTTCCATCTACTATCCTCTCATCACCCTCCAACCATATGATGGAACTAAGAAGATTGCTAAACTTAATGCCAATTCATTCCCTCCTTTGAACCGCATGATCCATCATATATTCACACCACCCCATTGCGCCTAAGCACGATAGTCGTGAACTAGTCACCGATGTTCACAAGTCTCTATTCACATTTTTCCTCAACTGTGAACCCATCAATTTACCTGCCTTGATGCTTGGCCTCATCCGGAAATGCTTCTATAATCCCAGGAGATCAATGCCTTTTGCTTGCCCACTCACTTCTTTTCTGTAGTACATTGGCATACCTATTTCAGAAAGTGAGTGTGTTTCCCTCAACTCCCGTCATAGCTTTGATCTCACTGCTGCACATCGCATGGGGTATAAGATGGTCGATGGAGTGGTCACAAGAGACCTCAAGGGTAAGGCACCAGCTGCCATGGATGAAGATTTTGAAGAAGACGAATCTCCTGGTGATGAAGAAGATGCTGCTGATGAAGACTCCCAGTCTGCACCTCTTGAAGTGCCGGGAGATTTCTAGTGATGTTGTTGTTGATCCTTCTCTGCGTGATCTACTGGCTCAGATGCAACTCCAGATGTCCACTGGATTTGATAAGATTCATGCACGATTGGACACAGTGGATGCTAACATGGAAGCACTAGCGGACACTCAAGTCCAAATGCAGCTGCGTCACACTAAGCTTCAGGAAAGCCGTCGGGCCTCTGCACCGCCTGGCGATGATGCTGCATAGAGTGTCTATAGGTCTAGCAGTCAATGTCTGTCATGTTCTGTATTATGCTTTTTCATTTGATGGTCATGTACTTTCTTTCCCTTTCATTTCAGTCAGTCTTCACATTTTGTACTATGTATGCTTCATATCTCATCAATGAAATCACAGTTCTTTGCTATATCATTGTGTGTGACTGTTGTGCATCCCTTAGATGTTGTCAAAAGGGGCAGAAACTCAATTGAGCACAATTGAATAATTTTGTCATCATCAAAAAGGGGAGAATGTTGGGTTTAATCATTCTATTGTTTATGACAACATGTTTTTGATGATGAACATTCATAATTGAGATTTAATACATGACATCTTCAAGCAAGCAACATGATGGAATATTTGATTTTCTATGTATACATAATATCTAACTATACATGTTTGATCATGTAGGTGTGAGTGCATGCCACAAGATATACCAAAACAAGAGAAAAAGATCAGATCCAACTCATTTGTCATTAAGGAGCCAATCAATTGATCAACAATCATAGTAGACAAATTCCTAGACTCTTCAACTACAATAGCTTTGTATGCCAAATAGAAGTTAAGGATGTAAGAATTTTCTGACAAGTTCATATTCAATAAATGTTTTTCCTAGACTCTTCAAGCCATTTGTCAAAAGAGTTAACCTGCCATACATCTCTGAGATGGTTTTCATCATTTTCTATTTTAAAGGCTTCATACTCAGAAATTAACAAATTGAGTTTGGTTTCCTTTACCTCAGAAGTACCTTCGTAATTACCATTAGACGATCCCATACTTATTTGGCAGTTGCACATGAGGAGACTCTTGAAAACTCTGTTGGGGGAAGGGAGCAGTGCATGATGTTCATTGCACCCCAAATAGCATTTGACTTCTTGACCTGCTCTTTTGTCCAATTTTTTTCATCCTCTGGGAGCTCATATGGTCCATTGTTCACTACCTTACAGATTTGATGATTCTGGGATTTTAAGAAAATCTGCATACGTGTTTTCCAGTAAGTATAGTTTGATCCATCAAAATAAGGAGGTCTATACATAGAGTGCCCTTCGGGCATATATCCCCTTAGATCCATTCACCTGTACTCTACGGCTGTTAAACCACAAAATAGAGAGCCTAGGCTCTCATACCAATTGTTGGATCGATTTAACAGGTGTGAACAGATCTAGAAGGGGGGTTGAATAGATCTATAACAAAACTCAGCGGAAGCTTAAGCTATTAAAAAATTACTTCACATTAAACATCTAAACAGACTCACAATTTTACTGAACTGATGTGAATGAGTGAATTGATGTGAGAGGAAATTAGATAAGCAATGTGAATGCAGAAACCTATGCAAGCATCTAGTTGAAAATAGATCAAACCATTGCACAGGAAATTTTTTAGGTGGTTCGGCTCCTAGACGGAGACCTACGTCCACCCCTCACTCAAACCAAGTGAGGCTTCACTAAACCGCTGATTCACAGCTTCAAACACCTGCTGACTCACAGCTTGAACGCTGACTCACAGCTTGCCAACCGCTGATTACACAGCTTATCCACTGATTCACAGCTTCAAGGTTTGATAAACCTTCTCAATCCACACACACACAGCATGGGATCAACACTCCTATCACCAGTAGGAGCACTCAATGAGTTCGGAGAAAAGTTTAAAAGGAAACAATCAAATACACAAGAAGATCAGTGTTGGTTTATCATTCTATTGTTTATGACAACATGTTTTTGATGATGAACATTCATAATTGAGATTTAATACATGACATCTTCAAGCAAGCAACATGATGGAATATTTGATTTTCTATGTACATAATATCTAACTATACATGTTTGATCATGTAGGTGTGAGTGCATGCAACAAGATATACCAAAACAAGAGAAAAAGATCAGATACACTCATGAAGAAAGTCACCTGTCGACAGCCCTTCAGGTCTTGTCGACAGATGTGAACAGACAGACAAGACAAAGCTCAGGAAATAGATTCCTGTCGACAGACCCCATGTACCTGTCGACAGCCACCTACAGACAGAGCTCAGGATTGTGCAATTCTGTTGCTACCTGTCGACAGATGCAAGTCGACTGTCGATAGGTAAGTACAGAAATCTGTCACCCGCAAAACTTGACTTCTGGCACTTGCAAAACTGTTGCTGCCTGTCGACAGATGCACCCAGACCTGTCGACAGACGAAGGAGATCTTCAGATACGGAAAGTTTCCAAGTTGCCGTAGATGGTGTTTCCTTCTACCACGACTCTCCATATGTAAACACCAATATATAAACATCCTTTTGAAGAAAATCTCGGACATAAGCAGCCTCCAAGCAAGAACCCTAAAAAGTTCTCAAGAGAAGTCTTGCTCTGCTGCTCTGCTTCAACCTACCGCCCAGAACCAAGAAGAGAAGTCTCTCCAGCGGAAGGTGAAGCCTGAACGTCGTGGATTCAAGCATCTCCATCAACTTGTGATCATCAAGACGAAGCTTGAAGTCCAGCCAGACGTTTACAAGAAGAGTTTACAATCTGGATTTGTTCTTCAACTCTCAAACTCTTCTCTGTTTCTATTTTTCATATCCGTGTGTGTGTGTGGTGTTTCAAGCAGTCCTTGTGCTTGATACACGTGTGTGGGTGTTGATCTGATCGTGGTTGCACATCAGATAACACGTGTGTGTGAGTTGTAGTTTGTGAACTAGCTCATAAGCAGATTGTTCTGTGTGTGTGTGTGGCCCGTGGATGTAGGATACACGAGTTGTGTACTCTGAACCATGTAAATCTGTGTGTCTCGTGGTTGAATGCTTTTACATTACATGTTTGATAGGCACGCTGCATTTGCACACATTTGATAGTTCATCAATCTAATTGCCATCAACTCACTCACATCTACACATAGAAACTTTGTTCTTGTAGTTATAATCTGTGTTTTAAAGAAAAGAAGGTGATAAATGTTTTTAAATCGGCAGTATCTATTCAACCCCCCTTCTAGATTACCATATAGGGAATTCCGCAACCCTTCAATCAGAGTTAAGGGAAACAAATCCTCAAACACCAGTCCTTCGGTTTTGCCCAATTCCCTTTGGACTGTGTAATCTAAACTTTGAATCTTCAGATCTTGGAGAGTTGAAGTGTGCTTCAGATCATCTTGCGCATATGCATCATCTAGTGTGCTTCTCAACCAATTTGATCTGAACTCCTTCAAATCAACCTCAATTCGTGATACCCTGTTTCAGATCTGATTTACAGAGAATTTCAGATCTGAACTTATGCTCTTGAGTTTCTCCACGGATGCTGAACTTTGTGCTTCTACTCTTGCACTAGCTTCCTCTTCCACCTGCTTTCAGATCTTCCTCTTCTTTTTAGCTCTACTACTTCTTCTGTGCATGATCCACGATGCTCTGTTTTCAGATCTGTTGCATGCACGATTCCTTCTTCTTCCTCTGCTGCTTTTCTTCTTCTTGATCTGATTCTGTTTCAGCACTCCAAAGCTTTCTCTCACTGCTTGGCCTTGATCCCCATGTCCTCTTTGATGGAATCGATGAATGGTTCAAAGGATGGCTGCTTCAAATGAGATGGAGGCTTATATAGCCACTGTGCAGTCCCATGAACGTGAGAAAGGTGTGCACAAAACCTAGAGTGCACCCAAGGCTGCCACGTGTCCAAAAGGCCTTTACCTCATTGCCACTTGGATGAAAGGGCAATTTGGTAAATATAGCATCTCCCATAAAGATCTTAGAAAGAGATCACCGCCGCTGGATTTTATGCTCTGCACAATTCTGGGTTTACAGAAAAAGAGTGTCGACCTACATTTCCATAGTGTTGACACTACTGATCAGAATTCTAATTTCCCTTTACTGGCAGAACTGTAGAGTCACCTGATCAACAGATAGAGTCGACCTCCTGAGAATATATCCAAAACTAGTTCACTGGATCACAACTAGTGTCGACCTTACTCTCAGCTAGTGTCGACCTGACTGGCAGATTGTTCTTCATGAACTTGCTGGGCAGACTGGTAGTGTCGACCTATCTTTCAACTAGTGTCGACACTATTTTGACAAGACTTTGCAATATGTAAATATAAAGAGTGGACCATCAAAAAACATGTCATTATTAGTAAAATATGAAACATTAAGCATAAAGAACATGTTGTTTTGTTATCATTGTAATATGTGCAATATGTCATCATAAAATCAAAGTGTGAGTGTTTGGACAACATTCACAACCAAATGTTTTAGTCATCATTAAAATCAAAGTATGAGTGTTTAGGCATCATCAATATGTCATCATCAAAACACACACTCAATAGTAAGGCATGAGCAGCATGTTCAGCTACCTCTCTCTTCATGTTCGGCCACCAAATGTTCTTTTCATGTCCTGATACATTTTGGTACCTCCAGGATGATATGTACTTTGTCTTGTGAGCCTCATCCATTAATCTTCTCTTCAGTTCTTCATTATCGGGAACGCATGTCCTTCCTTGAAAGACAAGCCTTCCATCTTCGGTCATAGCAAAGTCTGGTCTTTCGGCTAGTGTTTTCTTGACGCGAACTAAGAATGGATCATCATCTTGTTGAGCTTTGATCTCCTCTAGCAGATCAGATTGAATCTTTATATTGACAACCAAGACTTAATCATCCATATGTTCAATATTTTAGTCTAACCTTGCGAATTGTTCCAGTAATGGCATCTCGCCAAGGACTAGACTTGAAACAGACGCCATTGGCTTCCTACTAAGAGCATCAGCCACGACATTACCCTTGCATGGATGGTATTGGATGTTGAAGTCTAAATCCTTCAGATATTCATTCATCTTCTCTGTCTCTTGTTGAGTTCTTTCTGGGAGAATAAATACTTCAGAAGTTTATGGTCTAAGTAGACAGTGAACCTTTCTCCATAGAGGTAATGTCTCCAGATTTTCAAGGCGAAGACCACAGCCGCCACCTCCAGATCATGCACGGGGTAGTTGACTTCATGTGTCTTCAGTTGTCTTGAAGAATTCCTTTTGCATCAATACACACCCTAGCCCAATCCCTGAAGCATCGGTGTAAACTAAGAACATTCTCCCTCTATTGGCAGAGTGAGAACAGGTGCTGAGGTAAGGCAGTCTTTGAGAGGTTGGAAACTTTTCTCACACTCTTTACTCCATGAGTATGGATTCTCCTTTTGTGTCAGACACGTGAGAGGAACGACGATCTTGGAGAAGTCCTTGATGAACCGCCTGTAGTAGCTAGCCAGTCCTAGGAAACTTTTGATTTCGGTGACGTTGGTTGGTCCCTCCGAATTGAGTACAGCTTCGACTTTGGAGGGATCAACTGAGATGCCGTCCTTTGAGATGACATGACCCAAGAAGGACACTTCTTCGAGCCAGAATTCGCACTTTCTAATTTGCGTACAGTTTGTTGTCCTGCAAGACTTGCAGTAAAATCTTCAGATGTTCTTCATGCTCTTCTTTAGTCTTTGAATATATGAGGATATCGTCGATGAAGACGACCACGAACTTGTCAAGGTATGGACGATACATGTTGTTCATAAGTTGCATAAAGGCTGCAGGAGCATTGGTTAGACCAAAAGGCATAACGACAAATTCATAATGTCCATACCTGCTCCTGAAAGCCGTTTTGAAGATATCGTCATCCTTGATCCTCATTTGATGATAGCCAGATCGAAGATCGATCTTAGAAAATATTGAGCTCCAGAGATTTGGTTGAATAGCTCATCGACCCTAGGCAATGGGTATTTGTTCGTGATGGTGAGTTGATTGAGCTGACGATAGTCGATGCATAGCCTCATCGATCCATCTTTCTTCTTGACGAATAGCACAAGTGCTCCCCATGGGGAAGTACTCGGTCTAATGAACCCCCTCTCTAATAGCTCCATCAGCTACGTCTTCAGTTCTTTGAGCTCGGCAGGTGACATCCGATACGGTTGACGCGATATCGGGGCAGCTCCAGGGATCAACTCTATGGCAAAGTTGACATCACGTTTCGGGGGAATCCTTGGCAGATCTTCAGGAAACACATCAGGGTAATCCTGGACTATATGGATGACTTCTATCTTAGAACTCTTCCTTTCAATAACTACGACTGCTAGGAAAGCAATGCAACCTTTCCTTATCATGTTGTGGGATTTTATGGTGGAGATTAGAGACATCCATCTCTTATGTCTGATCCCAAAAATGCCAATTTAGGAAAGTCACTAAAGGTCACCCTTCTTTTCTTACAATCGACACTTGCCCCATAAGTGAACAACTAGTCAGCTCCCAAAATTACATCATAGCCTTCCATGGGCATACACACCAGGTCGACTTTTAGGTTATGGTCTCCGATCATTACATCGGCAGAGGGAAAGTATTTGTTCAATTTCTCCTTTTCTTCTAGTGGCTTGGTGACAGAGAACTCACAACCCATGAATATAGGTTTTACAGTCAGGGTATCAACAAAGTGTTGAGATATAAATGAATGAGTTGCTCTAGTATCAAATAAGACAAATGCTGATAAGGAGAAAACTTGTAGGGTACCTTCTACCACGCCACCGTCTGTAGCGGGTTCCTCATCCTGCAGGGCTTGCAGTCGGCCCTGTTTCTTAGGTGCATTAGGGTGCCTCTCATGTTCTTTCAGCAGCTGGCACTCGGGAATGCGGTGCTCGTGACTTCCGCAGCGTAGACATACACTGACTTTCCTCCAGCATTCATCAGCGGTGTGACCTGGCTCGTCACAATGCTTGCAGTTGCTCTTGGCTGGAGTGTTGGGTATGAAGACCTTCGATTTCCTTTCTTGGCTGGACCCCTCTGTGATGTTGAAGGGACGCTTCTTGCCATTATTCGTCTTAGCAGATGACTATCCCGAGGTCATTTCCTTTTTCACGAACTTCCCTTGATACGATCAGTGAAGTCTGTAGCATCTTTCAACAGCTGAGCTTCTTTACCATCTCGGCGTAGGTTTGGATGTCGAGAGGTGCCAATTGGGTAATGTATTGAGGCTTAAGGCCATTGAGGAAGCACTTAGCCTTCATTCTCTCCGTGTTCACCAGGTGTTTAGCATACCTTGCCAGTCTAAAGACTGGGCTTCATATTCGGCCACCAGTCAAGCTCTGCTGTTTCAGAGCAGCGAATTCCGCAGCCTTCCTTTCTTGGACGCGCTCAGAGAAATACTTGAAGTTAAAAGCTTCTTTGAACTCGTCCAGGTGAACTGACCATTGGCTCTGGTCGCTTCAACTGTAGCAACCCTCATTTTTGGGAAAATAAAAATTTAATATTATATTATTTAATTAGGAAATCAAATAAAAGGAAGATGTAGGAAATCAAATAAGAGGGAATTAAATAAAACCCATTAAAAGAAAAGGAGTAATGGGCTTTGCTATATTGACCCATTAAAAATTTGTGGGTTAAATAGAGATTTTAAAAAGGGGAATAATAGAGAAAATACCCTAAATTCGGAGTTTAATTATCTCCTAATTGAAAGGGGTTATTAAAGCAATAAAGGTGGCAATTAGAGTTGGAATAGGATTCCTAAACCTACCACATATAGTCTAACACGAATTTAGATACTATCCTAACCCAATTAGAGATTGGAAAGCAAGAGAGGAAAGGTGGAGTTAGGAAATCTCGGAATTTAGAGGAATTTGAGTAGTAGTAGGAATATGAACTTGTATTTATATAAATACACCTCTTAAACCCTCATGGCCGCCCTAGCTCGTGCAAAGGGGTTCTTGGACGTGGAGAAGAGGCCAAGGAGGAGGAAAATCGAGGAGAGGAAGATCCATCAAGCTTCTTCCTCGTTCTTGGAGTTCTAAGCCCTAGAAGATAAATCGAGTCAAAGGTAGGCATTCTCACAAGCAAAACCAAATCAAATCCATCTATAGGTAGTTCCAATCACCAGGAACAAAAGCCCTCTTGCTTCATAATTTTTCATCGAGCCAATCTTTTGTTCTTGATTTTAGAAGTTCTGCAAACATGATAACCCCGAGACATCATGTTTAATTCAAATCTCTATGAATACTTGATCCCATGCTACGAAATTCATACTGTAGATACTTCATGTTGTTAGGGATATTTTTCCCCTAAAAGCCCTAAATTTCATCGAGCATGCTGATCGAATTTCATCAATCTTTCTCTTTGTGTCATGTCCTGAATAAGTCGTTCTTGCTCATGTTCAAACCCTGTATGAACCATGCTCTCTCTCTAATTCTGATTTACTGGAAGTACCCTTACATGTCTAGTTTAATTTGCAACTTGTTTCGTGATTTTTCATTGACTATGAAATTAGTTATGATTTTTCAAAGTATCCTGTGTCCAAACAAGTCAAGTTGGTGTTGCCCAGTTGACGAGCCCAGAGGGGGGTGAATGGGTCTTTTAAAAATTAATCTAGAAGATACCTGAAACTAAAAACATTCACACAAACGTTCTTCGAAGTAGGTTAGTGACTGTTAGTTTAAATATCAAACATACAAAGGAGACAATCACACAACACAGGTTTATCCTGGTTCGGACCTCCTTTTCTGAGGAGTCCTACGTCCAGTCCCTGAGCAACAACTCAGGATTTCACTAACTAGGGTACAGTCCCCCTAAGGACGCTACAACACCCAGCTCAGCTGGTCTTCCTTCACACCCGAAGGCAGTAACACCCTGGATACCCCACCAGGTCTTCCTTCACAACCGAAGGGAACAACACCCTGGATACCACACCAGGTCTTCCTTCACAACCGAAGGGAACAACACCCTGGATACCACACCAGGTCTTCCTTCACAACCGAAGGGAACAACACAAAGAAAATGAATTACTTTCAAGCCCCTAGATCAAGCTTTTGACAAGCAAGGATCTGAAGCAACTAGAACTGAGAGCAAAGAGATATAAACAAAGTACACTCTCAGAACTACACGGGCTCTCTCAAGATTTTCAAAAACTAGTGGAGAGCGAAAAGGAGCAAAAGCTAAGAGGAATGAAGTTCTTGGCTATAGATTTCTTCAGAAGAATTTGAATGCTTGAATATGTGATCTCTGTACTCTTCTGTTCTTCTGACTTGAATTTATATCTTCAATTTGAAATCTTTACGTTGAAGTGTCCGTTGTCTCTCTTTTGAGTAGTCGTTAGACTGAATGATATTTGGAGTATTGGAAGCTTCCAGTCAACAGTCTTTTGATCACTTGAGCACGCAAAGAGATGAGATCTTCAGAATTATCCGTTGGCTTCTATTTTGTTTAACGTTGTACCATGAAGCTAGTTCAGAGGTCTGCATAAATGTCAGTCTCAAATAGCAGACAGCTAAGCTGTCTCTGATATCAGTCACGTCAGTAGCAATAGACAATAGAATAGTAATGCAAAATAGCTTAAGTCTAAAAGACGTAATCAGAGTAGGCACGATAAAGGATGATATGGTCTGCATGCATGCAGAGATATGTTCAGATTTCATAAATGCAAAAGCGTCAGAGAGATGTCTACGTGGACTTTGACTAGTCAACGCTTTTAAGATGAATAAGATATCAAGATATGAAATCGATGGCTATATGACTTATGAAATCGTTATGAATAAGTCAGATTGACCAAGTCGTTATGTGTAAGGTCTCGGGTCTTGC
>CM024761.1:72433520-72500195 GCA_014218235.1 Colocasia esculenta | reverse complement strand
TCAAACCCTAGACCAGAGATTTCGGGCGATTCCTCTGACCATCCTGAGGAATCATCTTCCTCTTCTTCTTCTTAGTCTCAAGAGGATATTCCCTCAGAATCCGTAAGTGCAGCCAAGTTGATTTTGAAGCCAAGAATACTAGACCTTTCAGACATCCAACTAGCAGACTCCTTCCTGAAATTCAAACCTACTTTTCCTTTCAATCTTGGATACCCTTTATTTCTGAATTTCAAGTCTGCTATCCAAGACTAGTTAGAGAGTTCTACAAGAACCTCACTTGCACAGACGAAGGGTATGAATCCAAAGTCAAGGGAATAGCCATAGACATGCCTAATGAGTAGCTGCCTCCATTTTCAAAGTACCAGATGAAGGGGCAGACTACCATGAGTTTGAATTTGACAGGCCTTCCTGCAGATGAATCAGATCCCAAACAGACCTATGTAACCAGGTTCAATGCAAATACCTTTCCACCTGTGTTAAGGGTCATCCACCACATTTTGACCACCATAATTACCCCTCAAGGTGGTGGGAGGGATAGGTTGACAGACATTCAGAGGTTCATCCTCTATTGCATGGTGAAAGACATCAAGATCAACCTCCATGTGATTCTCTATCAAATCATAGCTGAAACAACAAGGACAGACCTAAAGAGTTCACTACCTTATGGAGCACATCTGACCTCAGTGTTCAAGCACTTTGGTGTGCCATTGGAAAATGAAAAATCCCAATCCATTCCCAAGTCAAACATCTACACTTTTAAGAATATCCAAAAGTTTATGGGATTTAGATTGGAGGGAAATAGATTAGAAGAGGACCAATTGTGGTTGAGGCCCCTCAAGCTAGGAGGACCAGCCTCAGGTTCAAGGGGATCAGCCCCAAGCACAAGAGGACCAGCCTCCAGCTCAAGGAGACCAAAATCAGGAGGATCAACCTCCACCTCATGAGGGCCAGCCTCAAGTTCAAGAGGAACAAGTTCACTTGCCAGAGGATCAGCCTCTAATGGATGAGGACCAGCCTCATATCCCTCTTGAAGGTGGCATTCAGCTTGAAACCCCTATTCCACCTCAGGATGATCCTTCCTCTTCCTTGCCACATACTTTTGAACCTCCACATTTCCCCTCTACATTCCAATCTTCCACTCTTCTGGTGGGTCCTCAATTCCACCAGAATTGTTCTCTTTCCTCAATGCCAAATTTGATACATTGAACTCCACCATTCAAACAATGTCATACCAATTTGAATGAGAGTTCAAAGACTAGAGAACACAGTATCAGCAAAATTTATTGAGCAGAAGGCAGCTTCAGATTATGCAGCTCAGAGATTTAACAGACTTATAGGCACTCTGGGAGATTCCTATATTGAGCTAAAAGAGCATCAGGACAAATTGGAGAAAGTTCTTCAGGGAATTTTGGCAAATTCCCAAGCAGATGTCCTCAACACCAACCAAACATTACATGAGATTTCCAGCACAAGATTGTCATTTGCTCATTTTGTGCATGATTTAGAAAGTATGAGGAACTTCAATGAACACATTGACAGGCAGCTTACAGATTTAACCAAGGAGTTCAAGATAATGCAGAGACCTGGTGGTCAGCTGGCTCATCATCTTCCTCACAACACAGTGCAGTTGATCTAACCAGACTTCAGGCCACTTTGCTAGAAAATTCAGATCGAATGGAACACTTTTTGAGCACAAAAATGATAACCATTCAAGATCAAATCAAGTCTAGCCTGAACTTCATGGAGAAAAGACTGTCAGACATTGAACTTCTTCTTGCTCCAATTCCTCCTCCTCCTCCATCTTCTACCTAATGTACATTTATTTTGATAATGGCAAAGGGGGAGAAGAATGAATGACTTGAATGTAATATTTTGATGTAATGATCTTTTGAATGAAATGAAATGGTTGTTTTGGCTTCAATGCAAAGTATTGTGATTCTGAATGCAAATCTTGTCTTGTGTTTGAATACTTGTCCAATTGTTGACTTGTGTGCACAAAATTTCTAATTTCAAGTAAACTGTATCTCACAAACACATCATCAACTGTTACTGAACAACATCAAAAGGTCCTTGACAAGTATGAACAAAAAGGAAAACAAAATTTAAACAATCAAAAATTGCTTAAAATCACACTTCATCAAAACCACATTGAAATATGGATTTAATGTTGCCATCATCAAAAAGGGGGAGATTGTTGGGTTGAATGCAAATTCATATCATTTCCCTCCTATTTTGATGTTGACAAGAAGTGTTTTTAAAGCAATTTAATTGAAACATGTCAAAAACATCATACCTGAAATTCATGTTCAAAAAGTATTTTTCAAACCACATTTATCATTTATGGTCATGACAAATCATTTAACTAATGATATATGTGTTCATTTTTTAGGTACAAACATTTTATGCAAAAGATGAGTCGACACACCCATCAATGGTGTCGACACATCAACACATATTCAAAGGCAAAATGTGTAAAAATGTTGAGACTGTGTCGACACATGTCAAGAGTGTGTCGACACGAGTGGCAGTTTTTCAGAAATCAAGCCTACCCAGGTCGACACACTCTCAGAGCAGGTCGACACTAGATCCCGTTTCCAGAACAGCCAGTTTGAAGAATTGGGTCAGCAGGTCGACACACTCTCAGAGTAGGTCGACACTAGACCCAATTCCCAGAACAACCTGTTTGCAGATTTGGGATAGCAGGTCGACACACTCTCAGAGCAGGTCGACACGGGATCCTCTTCCCAGAACAGCCTTCTACATATTCTGGACAGTGCGTCGACACTACCACCAGGGCAGGTCGACACACTACGGAAACTTTTCATCCTAAAGTTGATGGCTGCCACGTGTCCCTCTAGGGCGATCAGAATCTTCCTAGGAAAGCGTGCCCTTGTACCCCAAAAGGGTATCTTTGGAATCCTAAGGATATAAAGTGTCTTTTCGGCCAGCCTTCACAAGTGAGAAGGACAAAACTCTCTCAGAGCCTCCAAGAAGCTCCTGGCGGCCAAGAAGAGCTCGTGTCTCCTTCCCCTGCTCTCCAAGTGCTTCCAGAAGACCAATTCCCACCAATTCAAGGTGTGGGAATTGGAATTTGATTCCTGAAGACTTCTCTGAAGCATTCGAAGGATGCAGATCCTGTAGAAGATTTCTTGGGTGAAGAATTCGAGGAAGATCCAATTTCTCAGATTGCAGAGCATCGACTTGGACTTCAAGCTTCACAAGTTCCTTCCCAATTCAAGCTTCTACAAGGGAGTACACTGAAGAACGAAGTATTTCAATTCAATTTATTTTTCTTCTGTTCTTCTGAGATATCTTTTGAGATTATGCAAGTGCTTCTGCATAACTCTCTTTAGAGTTCTGAAACTTCGACTAGATCTGTTGCTAGAGGATCTTAGTCTTAAGTTGGTGTCTAGCAGTTTCAGTGTGAGCATTGTGCTCAGGGTGTTGTGAGCCGTCGAGCACAGTTTGAGTTGTAAGCTCAGGGTTGGTTTGAGCAGTCTGCTCTGTGTTTCTAGAGTAGTCTTGCTCTAGAGGTTGTGTGAGTTGTATGCTCTGAAGTGTTGGAGTTGTTAGGCTCTTCGGGTGTGTAGCCCAGTTGTGTTAGTGAAGCCTCACGGGTTGTGAGGGGTGGATGTAGGAATCACTTGGGTGATTTCCGAACCACCTAAAAATCCTTGTGCATTTGTCTTCTGTGGTTTGATTGATTCATCCGCTAGATGCTTGCATAAGATTCATTTTTAATTCACTTAATCAACTTGCTTCACATCTAAGTTTTTCAACTCACTCAAATTTAAAGATCTGTAGTTTTTCACTGATAACATTGCCTCTGATTCTAAATAGTTTTCAAATTGCTTAAGCTTCCGCAAAAGTGGCTAAGATCTATTCATCCCCCCCTTCTAGATCTTTTCCACACATTCATTTCGATCCTTCATTAGATTGGTAGACGTTAGACTGCTTGACATTGGAAGCTTCAACAAACTTTTATCCAGTTGAGCACGCAAAGAGATAAGGTCTTCTGGCGTCTATATGGTCCAACGTTGTATGACAAAATGTCTTTAGGACCTTGCACATATTAAATGCTAGAACAGTAGACAGCTAGGCTGTCTCTTGTTGTCAGTAAATGTTGATGTGAATATTCACCAAAATAGCAATGCCAAATAGCTTGTTCTAAAAGATGTT
Organism: Colocasia esculenta; assembly: GCA_014218235.1. Classification (NCBI taxonomy): domain Eukaryota; kingdom Viridiplantae; phylum Streptophyta; class Magnoliopsida; order Alismatales; family Araceae; genus Colocasia; species Colocasia esculenta. Next base: position 72,496,016 of record CM024761.1, on the reverse strand, counting down.
GACAGAATATGCACGATAATGAAAAGATATCATTTGCATGCATGCAGAGATACGTTCTGTCTTCATTAAATGCACAACAGTCAGAAATAGAGAAGTCTTCGACTATTCAACGCTTTAATAGATAAGATAAATATCAAGTCGATATAAACCATAAAGTCGTTGTCTATATGACTTATGAAATCGTTATGAATACAACAAGTCATTATAGAGAGCAAATGATTGTATTCATTAAAGGAGTCGTTATAAATACTGAAGAAGTCGTTATAGAGAGCAAATCATTGTATTCATTAAAGGAATTGTTATGAACACTGAAGAAATCGTTATGGAAAGCAAGTCGATGTGTTCAACAAAGAAATCATTATGAACACTTAACAAATCGTTATGGAAAGCAAGTCGATGTGTTCAACGAAGAAATCGTTATGAAGACTTAACAAATCGTTATGAAAAGCAAGTCGATGTGTTCAACGAAGAAATCGTTATGAAGACTTAACAAATCGTTATGAAAAGCAAGTCAATGTGTTCAACGAAGAAATCGTTATGAACACTTAACAAATCATTATGGAAATCAAGTCGATGTGTTCAACAAAGAAATCGTTAAGAAGACTTAAAAAATCATTACGACGGGCAAGTCGTTACGAGTTCTAAAGAAATCGTTACGATGACTTAAAGAATCGTTACGACGGGCATGTCGTTACGAGTTCTAAAGAAATCATTACGATGACTTAAAGAATCGTTAAGACGGGCAAGTCGTTACGAGTTCAAAAGAAATTGTTACGATGACTTAAAGAGTCGTTGCGACGGGCAAGTCGTTACGAGTTCTAAAGAAATCATTACAATGACTTAAGGAATTGTTACGACGGGCAAGTCGTTACAAGTTCTAAAGAAATCGTTACGATGACTTAAAGAATCATTACGATGGGCAAGTTGTTACGAGTTCTAAAGAAATCGTTACGATGACTTAATGAGTCATTGCGACGAGCAAGTCGTTACGAGTTGTAAAGAAATCATTACGATGACTTAAAGAATCGTTGCGACGGGCAAGTCGTTACGAGTTCTAAAGAAATCGTTACGATGACTTAAAGAGTCGTTACGGGAACGACTTGTTTGAAACCATATGATATCTCAGTCTTATAAAGAAATTGTTATGATATCAAATCGTTATAGCTCTATTGAAATCGATACACACATAAGGAAATCGTTGTGGCTTTCAACAGGAGTCGGTGTGGACTTAGAGAAATATTATCTTGAAATTATTAAAGCTTCAGAAAGGTAATACTTACCAATGTTGGCTTGTTTAACCTTGGTATATTTCCTATACTTATGACTTATGAAATATGTGTTAGAACTTTTTGATAGGGTTTTGTTTGGTTTTGTTAATCACCAAAATAAATATGTAATTAATTAAAATTACATGGGGACAGACTGAACATCACAACACACACTGGAGCACGACGACTCCAACACCCTTGAGAACGACGACTCAAGACAAAATCGGAGTACGATGACTCCAAACCCTTTGAGTACGACGACTCAAAGAAAACTCAAGAGATAGGCACGACAACCTACTCCACAACCACTTGTGAATTCAGCAAATTCACAAGCCCTTAAGCACGACGACTCAAGCACCAGAGCACAACAGCTCCAACCTAGAGCACTTTGGCTCCAAACCTGAGTACAAAGTACTCAATCCTCTAGATCACAATAGAGACAAGTTTTGCTAGAACAAGCACACTTAGATAATAGATCCTCTAGCACGATCTATCTCACTACAAGAGAAAGTGGTAAAGACAAATAGAATTGGGTGATCTGTGTAGAACACATACACAGATCCCCCAGGGAAATTGACACTCAAATCAAACATAGACTCGGCTGGATCAGCACTGCTACAACCACGAGCTGCTCCCCTTCTTCTCCTTCTTCTTCTCCTTCTTATTCCCGTTGGCGGCGTTTTGCTGCTCCCCTTCTGGATGTATGAGCCTTTCCTGCTCAAAATGCTCTTCTTCTGGAATGCTCTGAGCTTTCTTGCATGGGATGCCTTCGGAGTACAAGGATCATGGGTATATATATAGTCCCATGTGTGCATGAGGACCCTTGGAGTTCATGGGAACAAAATCTAGGTCAATTCCCTGATCCCCAAACAGCCATGTGTCCAGAAAAATCCACATTTTTTAACTTCAGATGAAGTGTGTCAACACACAACCAAACTGTGTCGACACCACTGGCTACAACTGTTCTGACTGCTTCTTGGGACAGTCATCCAGTGTCGACACACAGGTGGACTGTGTCGACACCACTGGTTGCTTCTCTCAGAACATGTTTCTGGGACAGTCAGCCAGTGTCGACACATAGGTGGACTATGTCGACAGCACTGTGACAAATTTGTGTAAACCTGAAAATATAAAGTGTAAACCATTAATACAAGATATTATCATTAAAATGTGAGATATTAAACATCAAAAACATGTTGTTTAAGCATTGTTGTGATATGTATAAATGTATAACATGTTCAATATGTCATCATCAAAATCAAGGTATGAGTGATGTTCATTGGTCATCATTAAAATACAACTTTAGGAAATTCCAAAACACACTCAACCCAACATTCTCCCCTTTTTGATGATGACAAAATATATGCACAATCTTCCAATAGTCTGACTCCCTTGACTGCAATAATTTCCCTTGACCATATCATCCTTGAACTTTCTCCCATAAGAAACTTTCTCCCCTTTAAAGAACTTTCTCCCCCTTGACAGCATCAAAAGATAGAAAGAGAGAGAAAAAAAGATTGTAGGAGATCATGAAATGAAAGTAGGAAATAAAATGTCATAAATAATCAAAATAAGTGAGGCAAAGTGATATGTCAAATGAGAGAAATTATTGTGTTTTCGTTATTGTGCAACAAAGTTAATATCAAAGACACACTCAAACAAGGTATTGCAAGATATAATGATCTGAATGTAGTTAAAATAAAGATGCAAATGTGAAGTGAAGTGACCTATATGAATGACCAAAAGTATTCAACAAGGATGTTACGAGCTTTTATTTTAACACAATGTAGATTAATAGGTCTAAATTCAGTATACATGAACTTTATTAAGGTCCTAAGTTTTTCCATGTTGTCAATTTGATTTTCTTTCATTTTTAACTGGGAATAATACAAGAATAAATTAGTTAAATCTCACTTTTCAGTGCAAGAGATCACATTGATCAGTGCAAGACCTCCTGATTACTCAGTGGTTTAACTTTCATTATCTTATAAAGAGTTGAAAACTTTGATTTCCACTTTTTGACCACGAAACAAATCACTTTTTAGGTGAAATGACCCTGTTACTCAGTGGTTCAAGAATTTGCATTGCTCTGTTTGTATCTTTCCAGATTGTGATCATTTTCTTTTGATGTTTTGCAAGAATATGTTACTTTGACCAGAAAAGTCATGACTACGAATTTAGAAAAAGTATTCTTAACATGTGGTAAAATGAAGCTTAACATGCACATGTTAAATAATAAAGCTACTCATGTGCCTACAAGTGTTTTGCAAGTCATTTTAAGACATTCAATAATAGATTGCTTAACCTTGAAATGATAATGAATTTGAAATTAAACTAAATGCACAATGATTTTAATTTGAGTATATTTATTCTCTCACAAGAAAATAGCACAATGACTCAAAAATTCTGATATTGGGGCTCGAAATGGGCAACAATTGTCAAGAGAATTGAGTAAAGAGTTGACAGTGAGTACAAATTCTGATACCGAAAGATTCCCTTTCATATAGCTCCCCTCTCAAGGGTGAACATGAAGATTATTAAAGAAGGAAACATTTCAGTGAAGTGAAAGTAGAATCATCAAGAATGATTTAAAAAAAACAAGGCTCCCTCTCCAGAATTGCATAAAAAGAAGGCTCTTGATACTTGGCGGAGACTTATACTCACGCATAGTGAAAGTGTCCAGACAAGCTTGACTTGCCTTCTTCAAGTCACTATTTAATATACCCAGAATGCCAATGCAGTGTGAGAAGCCTTCATTCTGGAATGAAGCAATATCCAAAGATTTTCAAAGAATCTGTCAACAACTAGATCTCATGTGTCGACAGTTACAGAAGTAGCAGACTAAATGTTGTCAGATAACTTTTCAAGATTAGAGCAGCAGTGAAAAACTATTGTCGACACATGTGCCTATGTGTCGACTGAATGATAAAAAAGAATTGGTGTCGACACAAGAGAAGATGTGTGTCGACCAGAACATGATCAAATTCAAGTTTCGAAACTTTTCAAGTTCCAACAAGTTTTAACAATTATTTGCAACATTCTTAAGAGCATTTTGTACTTCCCAAAATTTACTCCCCCTTAACATCTACATGCAATGAAAAAAAAAATTGTGATCAATTCACATATGATAAGCATATAACATGACTTTTGGTACTTAGTGGAGTATTTTACTCGTTCTCATGATATGATAGTCAAACAAGCATAACTTGTTTTTCCACATGTCATCATTTGATATACCAAGAAGTCAAAAAGAAGATATGCACAAGGAGTCATGGGCACAAACAAACAAACATGATTTCAATTGTTATGACATAAATTTCTGTGGAAGCAACATTAAAACACATTTCTCATTGTTTAGATAAAAATTAAACATTCATTTCAATTCAGACAATTTACATTTGAAATGATAAAGAAATTTTACCTGAACAGTCTTCAATTTCTTTTTCAAAGATTTACTTATGTTCTCCAATCACTTCTTGCCTTGCACAGCCAATATCTTGATCCATTTACAATGTATGGATGTAAGACTCCTCAGCTTGCTGATCAAGCTGGTTTGGGACCACACTTCCTTGGGTCCTGCAATGAAATCAATGTTAGAGTGCAATAAAGATTTTTGAATACAAAACGATTTTATTTTTGGTATACATGTATTTCTTTCATTGATAGAACTATGAGCAGAATTAGTTCCAGATTTTTCTAATTTTTGGATTTCTAATATAAGCAGAAATAGAATGATTTGTGCAGCATTTCTATGCCTATACACATGGAATTTCTAAACATTTTTATTATGAACATTTTGTGCAGCATTTCTATGCCTATACACATGGAATTTCTAAACATTTTTATATGAACATGATATTTATTCCTGTATGTATGAGCAAAGCATTAGACTTGAATTTTGAGCATGCACAACAAAATCATTTCTGTACCAACAGTCCCTAAAAATATGACCAATTTTATGAAATGAAAGCATGGACTGATTTGACATGTTATTGAAATTTTGATTTCTAATCCAGCAATGTTTGGCAAGATGACCAGGGTATGCTGTTAAAGCAAATGAGAGCATTTCTTACCTGGTACTTACCTTGGCATGTATGCATTTGCTGGATCTCCTTTTCTTGTGAGGAGGCATACCATGAGGAGAAGGAGGTACTTTTGGTGGCTCTTGGCATGATGTGAATTGGAACTTGCCTTGGAGCTTTTTGGACTGATGAGGAAGTAGAAGAATCTTCTTGACAGTAGCATTTTCTTTTTCTCTGTCTCTTTTCGAACAAGAACTTTCACTAGTTTTTCATAGAATTAGCAGAGTTCTTGTTCGCAGCAGCTTTAACAAATGTTCATTTTGTTTTATTTTTAATTTTCTTATCTCCCACAGAAGCAAGATTTATGTATTTAGTATTCTACAATTCATGTTGAAGCTTCTGTTTTTTAGTTTTAATGCAACAACTTCTTTTTGAAATTTAAAGCTGTTTAGCATGACATCCAAACCATTTTTCATTTTTTCTTTTCACTTTCAAATTGAGCAATTTGTTTTCCATCTTAGCAATTTTTATTACTGAAATGCTACAATCATTATCTAATGGTTTTCATGTAACAAGCATTTAATCTTTTCTCTTAAGTGACAATTTTCTTCAACAAGTGTTTGCATCTTTCAGTATTTGATGATCATGAGCCATGTTAGAAATCTGTTTGTTTAATTGATCATTGTCAGATTTGAAGTTTTCATTGAGATCAATCAATTTCTTTTTCATTTCCAGATTAATACTTTTGATTTTAATAGCTCATAATTATCTTTAATCCATTCAGTTTATTTTCATAGATTTGGACTTCACCTTACAAAATCTTTCTCAGAATTTAATTTTTCAAATTCTCATTTGCTTCATGGCAATGTTTTAAAGTCTTTTTCAAGTCTTTTTTTTTAGTGTTCAGCTGTACATGATGATTTTGTATCTTCTCACAAAATTCAATCAATTTAACTTGAGACATCCTTCATCTACATCAGAATCAGTGTTAGAATACATGATGAATCTGGAGTGGATTTACCAGACCTGTAGACCCATTTGATTTCTTTGTTTTGAAGAGGATGAAGAATGCTCTGAGCTCTTAGAATGTGTTGTGAGAGCCACAGTTTTCTGAATTGGCCATTGAGCATTTGTGAATTCCTTTTGCTCCTTTTCATTGTGCTTCCTCTGAAAAACTTGACAAAAGTGAGATTGGGGATTTCTCTGAAATTATAACAGGAAATTCTGCAGATTAAAGAAATTTGCCATTATACCAAAACTCAAAAGACTATTAGATCTATTCACAGTGAAACAGTGCAACAAGGAATTAGATCTAATAGTTAGAGTGGTTAAACCGCTCTGATACCAATTGTTGGATCGGATAGATGGATAAGGGCTAAGCTAGCAGGGGGGTTGAATAGATTTGCTTGTGCAAATTTATGTAGATGATATTATATTTGGATCTACTGATGAATCTTTGTGCAAGTACTTTGAAAAGCTCATGTAGGGAGAATTGAGATGAGCATGATGGGAAACCTCAACTATTTTCTGGATTACGCATCAAGCAATGCCAAGAAGGCACACATATTTGTCAAGCAAAGTACACTAAAGAATTGTTGAAGAAATTCGGGTTCGACAATGCTAAACCACTGTCCACTCCAATGAGCACATCTACAAGGTTAGACTGTGATAAGGAAGGTAAGAAAGTTGATTAAAAACTTTATAGAGGTATGATTGGGTCATTGCTTTACTTGACATCTAGTAGACCATATATCTTATTTAGTGTATGTATGTGTGCTAGATATCAGTCTAATCCTAAAGAATCCCATCTAATATCTGTCAAAAGGATTTTTAGATATTTAGCTAAAACTCATGACCTAGGGCTATGGTATCCAAAATCATTTGAAACTAGTTTAGTTGGATATTCTGATGCTGACTATGCTGGATGCAAGGTAGATAGAAAATGCACCAGTGGTAGTTGTCAATTTCTTGCAGGATGCTTGATTTCATGGTCTTCAAAAAAGCAAAATTCTGTAGCACTACCAATAGCTGATGCTGAGTACATAGCTGCTGGAAGCTGTTGCACACAACTCTTATGGATAAAGCAACAGCTTGAAGACTATGGACTGCACATCAAGACCATCCCGCTACTGTGTGACAACACAAGTGTAATAAATCTCACGAAAAAATCTAGTTCAGCACTCCAGGACGAAACACATAGAGTTAGATATCATTTATTAGAGATCATGTATCTAATGGTAATATTAATATTCTTTCATAGATACGTTGAATCAATTAGCAAATATCTTTATAAAAGCCTTACCTGAAGAGAGATTTACGTCTCTTAGAAGGGAATTAAGCATGTGACATTTGTAAAAGATATGCCTGTGCGTAAAGAACATAATAAATTTCAGAATAATAATATCCTTCCGCTAAAACTTAAGCTTTATTGCCTACGTCATAAATTTTCTTTGACGTTTCAAGATCAATTCATTATTATTTACATAATCATCCCCTCTTTTGTCATTATTCGCTTTTAATGCTCTGGTGTTTTAAAAAGCCACTTGTTTCGCAAGCAAGCAAATTGAAGGAGAAGAGAGAGAGATGAAATCGATGTGGCAAGGATTTCAGACTTAACGACAAGACACCCTCATCGACTTCAGAATCCCCTCTGTGAGGTTTCGAAGAATCTCTCGGTTCCCGCTCAAATTTCTTGTGGGCTTTTGTTCCTTTCTTCTCTATAATCCTCCAGAAACATTCCTTGTTCGATTCCATGGCCGCTTTTGGGAGTTTTGGGCAGCGTAGGCGGTTATAGCGTCGCCTTCCTCACGACGGATCAATAGGAATAGTTTGCGGCTGTCAGGATCAAGCTTTGCGGAAACAAGGCAGTGGATATTGAAGATCGAGAGAAGCATGGGATGCACAGTATTATGGAAGCCATTGAGAGGATGAAGTGGACGAAGATGGTGACGATTTCTGAACCAAGCTATCCAGACTAGCCAAGCATTTTACACAGCTTGCAGACTGATGAGGGGTCCCTATCCTCCACGGTAAAAGGTACATCCATCATATCACCTATGATCTTTTGGAGAGGCTATTTGGAGTATCGACAGTTGGTCACAGTCGGGTGGACTCTGTAGACATTCATGCTAAGGGATTAGGCATCATTAGAACGGAGTACAGATTGAAGAATGCGAAAATCGACATCAGCCAACTGAATGCATTCAATAGAATTCTTCACTTTATAGTTTGTCAGATTTTGGTGCCAAGGAGCGCCACCTTTTCTACATGCCCGAAAGGAGATTCAAACATGATGTTCTGGGCCATCCAAGATCAAAGCATCAACATGGCTCAGGTAATTATTGAAAGAATGAAGTTTGCTGCAGAGATGATCGTTGTATCTCTTCCATATGCCCATTTGCTAACCAAAATCTTTAAGGATTATGAATTGACCTGAAGGGGGAAGTGATGGAGAAGATGGGCTAGCCTACTCGGTCCAGAAATTTAAAGAAAAGTGGTTTCTCCCTAGTGGGAAACATTTGGACCAAGACCTCTGTGGCAGAAGGAGAGGGAATCATTGGTGATGCTCCTGAAATTACCAGTGTCCAAGAGGAAGAAGAAGTAGTCAGAATTGAAGAACCTGCTGCAGTTGCAAGAAGGATAGAGGAAATAGCTCCTGAGCACATTGAGCCCGTTCGGCAATCCTCTGAAATGAGACCTCCTCTACAGTCATTGCATCTATTATTGAAGAAACTTTGGAGACTGTTGCTCACATTGAGGGGGGTCAGGAAGCAACCCACATGGAAGACTTCACAAATATTCATGCTGGAGATGTTAGTGTGGAAGAAAATTTAGAAGAAGTTGTTCCAGATGTTGTGGCACCAGGCCACACAGCAGATGTTAAGATGAAGGATGCTCCAGTTCAGGGGGAGCCAGTGATTAGGGGGAGCATTATGCTAGTGCTCTTGCAGATCAATTCCAGGAAGGAATTGTTGAAGATGTTTCAGATGATGATGTGGAGCCCACGATCAGCTCAAGTGGGAAGAAAAAGGGTGTTGCCCCCAGAATTCCTCGACTCACTAGGATGGCACACCACAGATCAAAGAAGAAGAGAATTCATGTGCACATGAAGCCTGTCATCAATAGATTGAATGCACATGGGGAGATTCTGTGCTCACTGTAATATGAAGTTCAATCCATTTTCTGAGTCAGAGCACTGAAGCCAATGAGATTGGAGCAATTAAAGTTGAGCTCTTGAAGCTGTAAAGTGAGTTGGGCAGCATGAAGCAATTAATGACAAACCTTTCAGACTTTGTGAGGGTGCAATTATCCTCTCCTACCACTCCTGCTCCCACTCAATTGTACAACAGGAATCAGGGCCTTCTGAGGCCCTCAAGAAGGTTGGGCCATCAGAGCCAATTGCTGAAGCGGTTATTCGGCCATCAGGGCCAATAGATGAGTCAGGGCCTCCAGGGCCATCTACTGAATAGTCAGGGCCATCAGGGCCAGTGGAAGATGTTGGTGTGGGCCAACAAGGCCAGTGGGGTCAGAGGCAGAGCCAGTCAAGTCTCAAGTACCTGTAGAAGTTGCTGTTGTGCCCCCAGAGCCTTCTGTCCTTTCTAGTCTTTAGACTCCAGCTCCCTCTTCTCCACCCACAACCTTCTCTGCCCCACCAGCACCTGAACCTTCCAAGAAGGTTGTTCCAAAACATATCTCCTCACCTACACTTTTTTTGCTACCTCCTCCATTTCACCCATTCTTCTCTTGCTCTTCCTCCTCCTACACAATTGAAGATCTCCAGCATCATCCTCAGCTGGTCCCTATCTGCTGGACCATCAGTTGCTCAAGCAACGTACCTCCTCCTACTACTCTTTCTTCTTTTCATCCACCCACTCCTCCATCCTTCATAACCATCATTCAGGATGGTGCTCATGTTCAAGGCCACATCATACAGGACATTAAAGATGAGTTTGAAGAATCAATGTTCGCTAAGTCTTGCATGTGTCCTCCCATGTTCACAGCCCTAGTTCTTCCTGTCCTGCCCAAAAGAGAAAAGTCTCTAAAGACCTAGCTCTCACTTCTGAACCTCGATTCCCTCCTCTTTGTTTCTCTCTTTCTGTTGAAAATAGAAGGAGATACCTCTATTGTGAATTCTTACAAAAATGTACATTTGCTGCTATTTTTGGCCTCCCTCATCTTAATCTCACCGAACATCTTACTATTGTTCTCCTCTCTCACCAATATCCAAATCAGATCAGTCCAAAATCTTCTCCATAGCTGAATCTAAGACTAAAGATCAGTGGGCTCAGGGCCATCAGTCTCTCTATAGAATTTTGTGCTTGCTAGTTCTGACTGGTTTCCACCCTCAGACCATCAACTTACTCTGTCTGAGTGGTTTGTTATCCACCATAGGAAAATTTGGGGTCCCTTCATCAGAGGGAAATCAAGTTGATTCAACACTTCCAAATGTATCACGACTATCGGTTTATCAACAAACTACCAGAAATTCAGCTTGGTCAGTTCAGGGTAGCCATTGCACAGCTCAGGACTGAAAACCCTGTCAACACTTCCCTTCAGATAGACTTTGCTACCCTTCAGTTGCCAGAGGTTGTCTTCCTCCCCAAGCTTCATTGCTTTATCATGGACTCTACTGTGGGTCCCTCTATCTTTGGAAGATTTGCTAGAGTAATGGCCAGAATAACAGTCCGACAGGGAGCTCCTCTTTCTTTTCACCGATTTCTATTCCGAGAGTATCACAAGGGTTTTATCAAGTCTGATGTCCTTGCTCCCCTCCTGTCTGAATGTGAAAGGCTCTCACCATCTGAATGAAAGAAGCATTATCATCAAGCTGCTCAGTCGTTGGACACCTTGAACTCTTCTCTGATCAGATTTGACAAACCTTCTCTTTTTGTCGAAGAATTCTTGGACCTCAACTCAATCAATTGGTTCAACATCCTTTTGCCATTTGGATTGAAAGTTACAAAGTCTATGAACACATGAAGAGCGAACTGCACCAGCACAAGATTTTCTACCCTATATCCATCGACAAATTCCTGCAGCATGCTAGTTTGGGCACTACTAGCTTGCACAGATCCTCCTTTGGCAAGGATGAATATGTAAATTTCATTGAAGCTCAGAGGCAGCTCCACATCCAAAGACTTCTTCCAGACATGGGGCCTTCCTACAATATTTTTGGGGTGCATTTAAGAATTACTTGAAGAGCATGACCTCCAGGCTTGGCCAATCATTACTCGCCATGCCTCTCTTTTGTCTCCTACATATACATTTCTGATCCCCATTAAGTAATTAAATATGATACTTTTGGCTCCCATTTATCTTTGTCTCTCTCCATTTTCTTTCTGTTTATCTAATTCTTTTGCTTAACGACAAAAAGGGGGAGAAAGTAATCTGAAAGACATACCTAAAAATTCATTAAATTAAGCAAATTTAAATTCTTTCTATGTATGTAATTTCTATGTTTTGTCATCAGCAAAAAGGGGAGATTGATGATCAGTCCATCTCCATATAAAATTTATCATGAATTATATTTGTAATTTTTGGTGATTAACAAAACCTTGAAAAATGCCTTCTAACAATTGGTTTTAAAGATATCCACAAAAAAAATAATAAATAAATCTAGCAAATCTGTAAGTTATCTTCACACTACTGTAAGTTCAAATGCATATGTTTTGCCAGGTACACAATGATTTCCTTTATAGAAACAATGATTCGATCGCCATAACGATTCTATAAGTCGCTTAAAATAACAATTTCGGTCTCACAATGATTTCATTAGTAAAAGAATGATTTGATCACAACAACTATTTGCATTCCATTAAAGAACGATTGATGCAACAACGATTTGCTTTCACTTAAAGAAAGATTGATCACAACAATAATTTGCCTTCACTTAAAGAACGATTTGATCACAATAATGATTTACTTTTACTTAAAGAATGATTTGATCGCAACAACGATTTGGTTTCACTTAAAGAACGATTTGATGGCAACAACAATTTGCTTTCACTTAAAGAACGATTTGATCACAACATGATTTGCTTTCACTTAAAGAACGATTTGACCGCAACAACGATTTGCCCACTTAAACAACGATTTTACTTAAACAACGATGTCTTCATGAAAACAACGATTTTACATAAATAATGATTTCTTCATGAAAACAACGATTTTACTTAAACAACGATTTCTTCATGAAAAAAAATGATTTTACGTAAACAACGATTTCTTCATGAAAACAACGATTTCATGATCGATTTATTAAACAACGATTTCTTCATGAAAACAACGATTTCATGATCGATTTAACTTAAACAATGATTTCCTTATTGATTTCATTAACACAACGATTTCATCATTGAAATAACGATTTCATTATATTAATACCTGGATTATGTTCACATCAACTAGGTTTCAAAACATGGATTACACTCTCACATGATTGTATCATCAATTTGATATCAATATCATTTCTATACAGAATGTTCTTCTCTTTTAAGTAAATTTATAAAGCTCTTGAAAAGTCTTGAATCATTCCTTATAATGTTTAAAAATGCATATGCTTAAGGCTCTATGGATTTCAAAAACCTTCCCACGCATCATACTGTATCCTAAAGATCTTGTTCATTTATTGTGGCAGTACAATATTTCCACACGATATATCCTTGCTTACTTCACATGTCACATAAAGTCTTACTTTGTGTGATGTCAGAATAACCTTTCCCTTCTTGGTATAATGTAATACTGCACGACTACTAATGTTGACTGACAATTTAGACAAAGAGAAGTTGTCTAGGTATCGACATTTATTTTATGTAGGACTTTTATAGTAAAGCATGTCAATGATGGACTGTGAAACCTATCAAAAGGATAGAAGATCAGACAATCTTTCTCTGAAGATGTGAGGATCAATCCAAGCATTAATGGCTGCAGGCTCACCTACTCCATTCTTCGGACCTGTATATCTAACGTGCATGAAGCTGTGAGACAACGGACATTTCAACGGCACTACAACGGTCAAAATATTTTGCAGAAGATAAATAGAAGACTAGTGACTCCATGGAAGATAGTTAGATCGTTTGAACTCTTGAATCTTCGAAAAGCTTGAAGCTCCAGTCACCTAAAAAACAACAAGAGCCAGCTCGTCCATTCCAACCTTCAAAAGCTCTTAGCTCTCAGAGATCTCATTTCATTCCTTTTGAGAGCTAGCGTAGGTCTGAGAGAGAGAATTCATTCAAGTTTATCTAGTGTCTCTCAGTCTTCGCCTCAGATCAAGCATTGTCTATAAGCTTGGTGTAGTGCCCTAGAAAAATTTCTTAAGTTATTTTGCAAATTGTATGTTTATTTCTGCATGAATTTGAATGCTGGTTTGCGAGGAACTTGGCGTCAACATCTCTTGGCATTAAGTCATGTTAGCGGCAAGATCGCCTGACGTTTATTATCTGTTAACGACATACTATTGTGTCGTTAATTATTTCCGAATGTCTTAAATTTGTGGGCAAGCCTGTAAATGACATCATCGATGGACGTTTACGTGGAGGCTGACAGCATCTTATGTTGACGTTAAGATGACTTGCCTACTTTTGATATTTCTGTTCGGGGAAAGAGAGATCGGCCGTTTCTGGGGGGTTTTAATGCGCAGATCTGAGCGTTTCGCATCCAAGGGTCAGGATTTAGGCTGGCCATCGCAGGACAGGTCTTAAAAGACCAGATTTTGCATCTAGATGGGTTTTCATGCTGGTTTTTGGAAGATAGAAAGAGGGCCTAGGAAAGGGGTTGCATTGCTGGTTCGTCCGTTCTTGAGGCTTCTAGACCAAGGTGGTTCATCCAACTTCGTGATCAGGAGGTCATCCAAGCGGAGGAGCCACGATTGGAGGAGGATGGAGCGTTTGAAGTCGAAGGAAAGGGCTGTCTCACAGTCGAGGCGGGCATCATCGTGCTTAAATTCAACACTCCTGTAGGAGGGAAAGAGGCAAGTTACATTGGGGTTCGGTTTAGGATATGATACACTATAGATTTACCATTTTTCCATATTTTAAGACATGAAAATAACCTACGGGAAGGGGTAGAAATTTGCGTTATATCATGTAGGGTTTCTGTGTTTTCTGCGCATAAGAACTTGACGTCCAAATCGCTTGGCGTTTATTTCTTATTAACGGCGGCAAGGACGGCAGTCTACTTCATGTGAACAACATTCGTTTTTTCGATCCTTACTATATGTAAACGACGCTATGTGCCGCCGTCAGTATATTGTTAACGACGCTATATGCCGCCGTCTATTTATACTTAACGACAGAGTATGTGGACATCTACGTCAGTAAACGCCACATACCTTGCCGTCCCATTTATCAGCAAATGCTTTGTCTGAAAATTAATTTTATTGCCTATCTATGATCCATGATGATGATTTCGGCCAGGTATGAATTGTGAGTTTTATTACTGTTATATTATGGACAGGTTATTGTAATGATGTTTAGACCGCATGAACATGTGAATAAATATTTTGTTATGTTAATGAGATTAATAAAGGAAAAGTAAACTGATTGTCAACATGATTCATGTTAGAATGTTATAGTTAAGACTGCAATATGGTGATATACTAGTCCTGTATAGAATCATACAGTTTTCTCACTGAATGTATCATGCTAGTTAGGTTAAATTAGTGAAATTCAATTATGAAATATAGTTACGGAGTTCAGAAAAATGTAAGATTTTGCATGTGCATAGTATATCCTGATTCTGAATTTTTGTTAAAACTTTGGACTTTTTAGACATTTGCACATTCTGTTATGAATTTCTGAATAATGAATTGAATGTAGAATTTAAATAAAAATGCAAGTATGTACATGATTGAAAGTGTTGCATTTAGTATTATGATAGGGGTCTGTCATGCAGAAAATAGAATTTCATAACTTAAACATGCTATAGGTTATTGTAAGGGCATGAAATGTAAGTTAGATGATATTTGTAGCACCCCGAAAATTTTAATTACATAAAAACTCAAATAAATAGAAATAAATAATTCAATAATATCGGGAGTATTTAAAACATACGTATCATTATCATATGTGCTAAAAACACATCAGAAAATTCCGTAAAAATATAAATCAACCCCACACATTATTCCTAAATGACCACAAAGAAATTTATGCCAAGAAAAATGGATTAGCCATGTTTAAAGTGTTTCGTGACTTATTATTGTAATCATGAATAAGTCGAAAAATCATTATTACACAAACTTGGATGAGTCATAAAACTAAATAAAAATCATATACGGACTTCAAATAATATCCTCTAATGACCTATCGAGGAATTTGGGTCAATAAAAAATCATTTGGGCTAGGTTTAAGAGTTATTGTGACCGATTATCTAAATTAGGAAACAGGTCGGAAAACCGTTAACACGGAAATACGACGCAACCAAAAATTTAATAATAGTGTTGGAAAGACTTCCAACATTATATGTTAATGACCCAATATCTAATTGGGCCAATGAACCACATATGGCCCAAAAATCAAATGAAGCAAGAAAATGCATGGAAATTCGTAACCATAAATAAGCTGAAATTGGAAAGTGGTAATTATGGTTTAATTGGGAGGCAATCATGCACTCTTGGCCACCCAAATTCGTGCCTACACACCCATGGAAGTTGCTTGATGGCCAAGACTCTCTAATGGAGCGAGAGATCTTCAAATTATGGAAAGACATAAGCCAATCCCGCAACCCTTCTTTCCTAGTTACAATAGGACTCCTAAATACCTTGGTTGCTTAAATACTCTTCACCCAAACCTGGGACGAGGTTTACAACTTGCTGGGATCATGTGGAGGAGCTCTTGGTGGCTGGGGACATCTTCTTCCCCCGTTCGTCTGCTGCGACCTGCACAAACCGTCCACTTGAAGTCGATCAAAGGTAGGCCAAACCTAAACCAAACCTTGCAAGGCTTATACCCATGGAAAAGGGTCAAGTCTACGTCCTAACCCAAGTGGAATGCCTAAATTCATGCAGTATACACGGAGTATTAAGCATTTTCCTCCAAGTGGTCTGAACACGGGTTTCTGGAAAAATGGGAATCTTTAACCCAGAAGCTAGGTTTTCTCGGCCCAAAGCTTAACATATCCTATACCAATGTGTATAGCATCAAGTTAACTTTCATTTCCCACTCTTTTCATCGAATTCCAATGAGTAGATTTTTAATTATAAGCGTTTTCCCCAAGTCGCGCACTGTTAGGGCTTTTTCTGTTCTTTATATGTTGCATGTGATTTGAGACCGAATTAGAGCAAACTCATAACATGAAAGTTTTTCTACTGGTTGTCATCATCATATCATGTGTTGAACATTTTGTCTAAATGTCATTAGTTAGAGAGTTATAAGCATGATAAGAGGGTCTCTGCATGACACTACGTTTTCAGGTTGCACTTGGTTTTACGGTTGTGTTGGACTTGATTAAAGCCTATTGAAACCATCATGGTTTTCTAATTCCTATTTACTGGAAGCACCCTTGCATGTCTAGGTTGGTTTAAAACTAGTTTCGTTATTTTTCATACACTGTACAATTTGTTCTTAATTTTAGAAACAACCTTGTGTCAAAATAGGGAAAGTCTAGTCTGCAATCCAAAGCACTGTCCTTTCTCGTGCAGACGTAGGCCAAGGACATGAGAACACGATGGCTCGATAGGCCATTCTCAGGAAGATCGCGATAAGAATTCCGTCGTGATTTGATCGCGACCAGACCGCTGTCGTGACTTGACCTCCGGGTCTGACAGCCATGTCGCCTTCTCATAAGCACTGGTCGCAATCTGCCTGCCTGATCAGACAAGCCTGTCACGATCCTTACAAGGCACTATCGCGATCTGATCTGACCCCGTCGCGACCCTTACAAGGGTCCGTTGCGACCTCAGGATTTTTCATCAAACCCCACTTATTTTCTTGCAAATCTAACAGTTGTACCTGCGGTCTGTTTAAATATGATTCACATGTCTTAGGTCTGATCATTGCATGATGGTTATTAATGGCTTAAAGTGGTTAACCCATTTAAAAGTTTAATTACATGAAGGTTATTCTAATTGCTCTTTAAATGTTATGATCCATTCATGCAACTTGTGATTCAATCTTTCCATATACTACCATGTTTTAAATGATAATTATTATTCTTAAAATCTTACAAACCCATGTGTAGTTAAATGCATTGTTCAATTCATGCCATCATGTTAAGTGTTTTCCGCAAGTTTAAAACCGATGGTTGTGGATTGAGATGTGTACATCACTACACACTTGCACTGTTAGGCTACCCTTTCTTGGGAAATTGGAAACTCTCCACCGGTCATTCCGAATCGGTAGACTAGTGACCTTTTCTCCAAGGCCTCCATAAATCTCCTCTGACCATGGATTCCCACATGGCCGACGAGTTGGTTATACCATTGAAGTTCCCTGGAGATAGCGTGCACTTCCTTTCTCATCTTGTTCTCGTGAGTGTGATTTACAATCTAGACTAAAGCCATTAATGTAAATATTAATTAAAGTATAAATCATACCGTTATGCTGCCAAATTTATCTCTTGACCATTGTTATCATAAAATCATATTCAATTACTTATTTCTTATTCCCATCATCATCATGAACATGACATTACACATGCTACATTTTGAAACTCTCACTGGCCATTATTAATGACTGTGGTATCTACATTTAAAATTTTACATGAGATGCTGACCGGGCACGGCGAGTGTCCAAGGGCTCCAGTCTAGCCCCAATGACGGAGAGTCATAAATATACTGTTAACCATGGGGTATAATGATTACTGGTGTTGCATCTGCGCTGGGAGTTTTGCTTGCTTTTTGAATGATAGATACAATAACCACATACACGTGTCCTAGTATACATTCTTGATGGATCTTTTCTTGGTGTACATTAGTGTCTACATGCTTGATTAGTGTTACATGATCGTGCTCATGCGTGCTTGCTTGCTTGCATGATATGGCCATCCTGCATTTATTGCAATTAGTGATATATTGCGTTCTTGAATGCTATTGACATCAAGTGAAATCCTGCATGCTTGGACAAAGTGATCTATTGCTATTTCTATCTCGTTATATCCTTCTAGATCTCATTCTATCACGACCTCTCTATCTAGCTTGTTTCATGAATCATGTTTTAATGAGTTTTATTCGTTCATACATTTCATGACATTCATCGTGCTTACCTAGTTCTAAATTGCTAATCACTTATTCATTGCCCGCACATTGAGATATGAATCCTACTGGGCTAGTTTGCTCATTCCCTACTTTTACCCAATCTAGGTGACTATGAAGTTCAAGAGGAGGAGCAAGTCGAGGATGAGAATGCGTTCGAGTGATGAGTGTTCCAACTATGAGTCTAGTTATAGTAGTTTGCTTTGAGTGTTAGATTCTTGTAGTAGTAAGTGAGGTATTTTGCACTTTTGCTTTTATTGAGTCTTAGTCCTGTAATAGTTTCCATTTGGAATACAATGAGTTGAGATTTGAATACAAGATTAGTTGAGTTCAATATTAGGGCCCTATTATGATGATGTATGTTGTTATACATTTAGTGCGTGCTAGCTAGAGGCTTATTTGACGACTGTTCACATCTCGAAATATCGACTCGAATTCTTCGAACTAATATCCGCTGCATACGCTCAGGACGTGGCAGTTTAGTGGTATCAGAGCCTAGGAATACCAATAGGATATATGTCTCAGGAATAGGAGATACCTATGGAGCCTAGGTCTAGGAAATTAAATACAGTACATGGTGAGAATGGGTAGAGGCTGGGAATATGATAGAATAAACAAAACACTTCTACCTATTGACTCTTATAATGTATCTAGAGACAATAATTGGTGTCCATCCTTTTCTCAGAAATCCTCATAACTCTCTCACTCAACCGCAATGGCTCGCACTAATGGCAAGCTATGCATGAAACAGTAGCTGTATTGACTCAAGCCCTGCAAAATGTGGTTCAGGCTGGAAATCAGGCTGCTGCAGTTGGAAATGGAGCCGGTGATCTGCACCGCAATTTTAGGAGTTTAAACCCTCCTCGTTTCTCTGGATCCCCTGATCTGGACGAAGCAGAGAACTGGCAAGAGGAGATAGAAAGGATCTTCCAAGTCATGCAATGCACTAACAGGGAGAAGGTGGTACTAGCCACTTTTCAATTCACTAAGGATGCCCGAGCATAGTGGAAGGCCACGTCGGCCCACCTGCCTAATGTTGGCGAACTGGAGTGGGCCGGATTCCTGGAGATATTATGGGGAAAGTATTTCTCTAAGAGAGTCAAGGAGAAAAGGCAGCGAAGTTTGTCGTACTAAAATAGAAAGGAATGTCTGTGTCTGAGTATGAGGCTTAGTTCGCGCGTCTTGCTGTGTATGCCCCACAGTTGGTGGGAACTAAAAGACTTAAGGCAAATCGGTTCATGGATGGGCTCAGGCCCATGTTCATTGAAAGGCTCGGACCACACAACATTCAAACTTACACTGAGATGGTCCAAAGAGCTCAACTGGTATAAGACACCATGGCCAAAGTAGAGGGCATGAGGGGCAAGGACAACTCCAAGCCGATCTTCGTCAAGAAGGGAGCACCTAATATTGCTCCAACTTTTCGTAATAACAACATCAACAACAACAACAAGAGGCTGAATGTTGGAAGAGATGTTACTAGAGACAGGAGAGTCAAAGTGGAAGGTAGGCAGTTGGTTGAAAACTGCAAATTCTGTGATAAACCAGGGCACCGGGCGGAAGAATGCTGGAGAAGCTCGGGGCATGATAGAGATGTGGTGGTCGTGACCACTGTATTCCTGACTGCCCAATGATGAAGGACCAACCAGGCAAAGCCCCGAATGTACCACGACGTCAAGGACGCCTTAATGCTGTCCTAGAAGCTGACCTACCCGAGGAAGGGGGTATGGTGGAAGGTACCATTTTCATACACTCGCAACCTGCATTCGTGCTTATTGATATTGGAGCTGCATATTCATTTATTTCCACCACATTTGCTGTAACTCTACCTGTCAAACATATACCCTTGAAATCCAAGATCACTGTAGCCTCTCCACTATGCTCAAAATATGAACTCACTCACTACTTGTCGAAATGTGAAACTATAATTGGAGGACACAATCTCCCTATCGACCTTATCTGTTTAGACATGAAGGGTTATGATGCCATTTTGGGTGTCGATTGGCTAATTGAATATGATGCCGATGTAAACTGTCGCCATAGGAGGGTCACTTTTAAAAGACCAAACCTTCGAACTCTATCACTACTTGGCACCCGTTATCATAAACACCCTATCTTGATATCCTCCCTAAAGGCTTCTAAGCTGATCAACCAGGGTTGTGATGCTTTCCTAGTTTCCGTTTTGGCAACTAA
This sequence comes from Colocasia esculenta, assembly GCA_014218235.1. Classification (NCBI taxonomy): domain Eukaryota; kingdom Viridiplantae; phylum Streptophyta; class Magnoliopsida; order Alismatales; family Araceae; genus Colocasia; species Colocasia esculenta. Next base: position 72,475,347 of record CM024761.1, on the reverse strand, counting down.
AAGAAGAAACCAACCCTAGAAGACATTCCAATAGCTAAGGACAATCCTGATGTATTTCCAGAAGAATTACCTGGTATACCACCTGAGCGGGAGGTAAACTTCACCATTGAGTTACTTCCTAGGGCAGCCCCTGTTACAAAGGCTACATATCACATGTCCCCTGTTGAATTGCAGGAGTTGAAAAGACAGATCCAAGAATTGCTAGACTAGGGTTTTATCACGCCTAGCACATCCTCGTGGGGAGCGCCAGTGCTATTTGTCAGAAAGAAAGACGGGACAATGAGGCTATGCATTGATTACCGTCAGTTAAACCAGTTGACAATAAAGAATAAGTATCCACTGCCCCGCATCGACGAGCTGTTTGACCAGATCTCCGGTGCACAATATTCTCCAAGATAGATCTAAGATCAGGCTACCATTAACTAAGAATAAAGGAAGAGGATATTCACAAGTCTGCATTCCGGAGTAGATATGGTCACTATGAGTTCGTGGTCATGTCGTTTGGTTTAACAAATGCTCCAGCGGCTTTCATGCAACTTATGAACAATATTTATAGGCCATACTTGGACCAGTTTATAGTGGTGTTCATTGATGACATCCTTATTTACTCCAAATCCGAAGAAGAACATGAGGAACACTTGAAGGTTGCTCTGCAAGTGCTCAGAGATAATCAACTCTATGATAAACTTAGTAAGTGTGAATTTTGGATGGAGGAAGTGTCTTTCCTTAGTCACATCATATCCAATGAGGGAATTCTATGGATCCATCTAAGGTGGAGGCGGTAAAGAACTGGGAAAGGCCGATAACTGTGTCGGAGATTAGGAGCTTTCTGGGTTTAGCCGGTTATTATCGTTGCTTCATTAAAGATTTCTCAAAGATAGTTGTACCATTGACCAGGCTTACCAGGAAGGAGAATCCATTTGCATGGACTGATGATTGTGAAGAAAGTTTGAAGGCATTGAAAGGGCACCTTACCTTGGCACCCGTACTGACACTACCAGTTGCTGGGGGTAGTTTTGAAGTATACACCGATGCATCCGGGATCGGCCTTGGCTGTGTGCTAATGCAAAATGGGAAAGTTATATGCTACGCGTCCAGACAATTGAAGAAGCATGAGGACAATTATCCTGTACATGATCTGGAGCTAGCTATTGTAGTCTTCGCCTTGAAGATATGGCGTCATTATCTATATGGCGAGAAATTCATTGTGTTTTCCGACCATAAAAGCTTGAAGTATATGTTTTCTCAGTAGGACTTGAATATGAGACAACGGAGGTGGTTGGAGTATCTCAAAGACTTCGACTTCACGATTCAATATCATCCAGGAAAAGCAAATGCTGTGGCAGGTGCTCTAAGTAGAAAGCCAATGGTCACATTGTCATGTTTAATGGTGGACGAATGGAAGTTATTAGAAGACTTCGCCAAGTTAAATATTGATGCTGACATCAAAGAGAAGGGATGCCTTGTTGCTAGTGTTAGAGCACAACCTACACTATTGGAGGACATCACAACACTCCAAGACAATGACCCTGTACTTGTGGAGATTAAGGCTAATCTTGACCAGAGGCCGGATTTCTCATTAACTGAAGATGGAAGACTATTGTTCCTGGATCGAGTCTGTGTACTCGACCATGTGGAGACAAAGAAAATGATTATGGATGAGGCTCACAAGACCAGATATACCATCCATCCTGGACCTACCAAAATGTATCAAGATTTGAAAAGAAGCTTTTGGTGGCCTAATATGAAGAGAGAGGTGGCGGAATATGTCGCCCGATGCTTAACATGTCAAAAGGTCAAGGTGGAACACTTGCGACCCGTAGGTAAACTCAACCCCTAGAAATCCCGGCATGGAAATGGGAAGGGATATAGATGGACTTTATTTTCGGGCTACCCAGATCTAGAGGTGGATTCGATGGTATCTGGGTTATTGTCGACCGCTTAACTAAGTTGGATCACTTCTTGCCAGTGAAGAATAAGTGGTCAGTAGATGTTCTTGCTGCATTGTATGTGAAGGAAATAGTTTGATTACATGGAGTACCGGTGTCTATCGTGTCTGATAGAGACCCTAGGTTTACATCCCACTTTTGGAAAGGACTGCACTACTCCTTGGGATCTAAACTAAACTTTAGCACGGCTTTCCATCCACAGACAGATGGTAAGACAGAGAGAACCAACCAGGTGATTGAAGATATGCTTAGAGCATGTGTCCTAGATTTTGGAGATAGCTGGCACGAACACTTACCTCTTGTGGAGTTCGCCTACAATAATAGCTATCAAGCTAGCATTCAAATGTCACCATTTGAAGTGCTCTATGGGAGGAGTTGTCGATCTCCAATATGCTGGTATGAAGTTGGTGAAAAACAAATGCTAGGACCATAGATGATAAGGGAAATCACAGAGAAGGTAAAGCTTATTAAAGAAAGAATGGCAGTGGCGCAGCAAAGAAAAAGGCATATACAGATAATAGAAGAAGAGACCTAGAGTTTCAGGTTGGTGAACATGTATTCTTGAAAGTATCTCCAGGCCGTGGGATTAGGCATTTTAGCATTAAGGCAAGTTGTCACCAAGGTTTGTCGGGCCTTTCGAAATCTTTGAAAGAGTCGGCGAGGTGGCATATCGTCTCGCTTTACCACCACAAATGGATGGAATACACAATGTGTTCCACATATCCATTTTGAAAAAGTATGTATGGGATCCGTGGCATGTCATAGAATATGAGCTCCTGGAATTCAACAAAGACAGAACATATCAAGAGAAGCCAATTAAGATCGTGGACCAGGAACTATGCCAATTAACGAACAAGATCATCCCACGGGTAAGGGTTAGATGGAATCAACGCATGGATGAAGACGACACGTGGGAAACCAAGGAAGCTATGCGCAAAAGATACCTGGACCTATTCACAAGTACACCACACTTGTACAATAACTTTCTATACATGAATTTGGGGACCAAATTCTCTTAAGTGGGGGAGGGTGTAGCACCTTGGAAATTTTAATTACATAAAAACTCAAATAAATAAAAATAATAATTTCCATAATATCAGAGTATTTAAAACATACGTATCATTATCGTACGTGCTAAAACACATCGTAAAATTCCGTAAAAACTATAAATCAACCCCACACATTATTCCTAAATGTTCCATAAAGAAATTTGTTCCAAGAAAAATCAGATTAGCCAAGTTTAAAGTGTTTCGTGACTTATTATCGTAATTCATGAATAAGTCGAAAAATCATTATTACACGTACTAGGATGAGTCATAAAACTAAATACAAATCATATACGGACTTCAAATAATATCCTCTAATGACCTATCAAGGAATTTTGGTCAATAAAAAATCATTTGGGCTAGGTTTAAGAGTTATTGTAATCGATTATCTAAATTGGGAAACAGGTCGCAAAACCGTTAACACAGAAATACGACGCAACCAAAAATTTAATAATAAGTATTGGAAAGTCTTCCAACATTATATGTTAATGACCCAATATCTTAATTGGGCCAATGAACCACATATGGCCCAAAAATCAAATGAAGCAAGAAAATGCATGGAAATTCGTAATCATAAATAAGCTGAAATTGGAAACTGGTAATTATGGTTTAATTGGGAGGCAATCATGCACTCTTGGCAACCCAAATTAGTGCCTACCCACCCATGGAAGTTGCTTGATGGCCAAGACTCTCTAATGGAGGGAGAGATCTTCAAATTATGGAAAGACACAAGCCAATCCCGCAACCCTTCTTTCCTAGTTACAATAGGACTCCTAAATACCTTGGTTGCTTAAATACTCTTCACCCAAACCCTAGGGACAAGTTTACAACTTGCTGGGGTCGTGTGTAGGAGCTCTTGGTGGCTGGGGAGTTGTGGATCGATCATAAGAAGGACATCTTCTTCCCTCGTTCGTCTGCTGCGACCTGCAAAAACAGTCCACTTGAAGTCGATCAAAGGTGGGCCAAACCTAAATCAAACCTTGCAAGGCTTATACCCCTGGAAAGAGGGTCAAGTCTACGTCCTGAACCAAGTGGAAAGCCTAAATTCCATGCAGTATACACGGAGTAATAAGTGTTTTCCATCAAGTGGTCTGGACACGGATTTTCTGGAAAAAAGGGACTTCTTCAACCTAGAAGCTAGGTTTTCTCCGGCCAAACCTTCACATATCCTATACCAATGTGTAGAGCATCAAGTTAACTTTCATTTCCCACTGGTTTCATCGAATTCCAATGAGTAGATTTTGAGTTATAAGCATTTTCCCCAAGTCGCGCACTGTCAGAGCTTTTTCTGTTCTTTATATATTGCATGTGATTTAAGACTGAATTAGAGTAAACTCACAACATGAAAGTTTTTCTACTATTGTCATCGTCATATCTTGAGTTTAACATTTTGTCTAAATGTCATTAGTTATAGAGTTATAAGCATGATAAGATGGTCTCTGCATGACACTATGTTTTCGGGTTGCACTTGGTTTTACGTTTGTGCTGGACTTGATTAAAGCCTATTGAAACCATCATGGTTTTCTAATTCTGATTTCTTGAAGCGCCCTTGCATGTCTAGGTTGGTTTAAAACTGGTTTCGTTATTTTTCATGCACTGTACAATTTGTTCGTAATTTTAGAACAACCTATGTCAAAACAGGGAATGTCTGGTCTGCAATCCAAAGCATTGTCCTTTCCCGGGTAGACGTAGGCCATGGACCTGAGAACGTGATGGCTCGATAGGCCGCGTTCTCAGGCAGATCGCGACAAGAATTCCGTCGCGATCTAATCACGACGGACCACTGTCGCGACCTGACCTCTGGGTCTGACAGCCATGTCGCCTTCTTCATGAGCACCGTCGCGATCTGCCTGCCTGATCAGACAAGCCTATTGCGATCCTTACAAGGCACTGTCGTGATCTGATCTGACCCCGTCGTGACCCTTACAAGGGTCCGTCGCAACCTCAGGATTTTTCATGAAACCCACTTATTTTCTTGCAAATCTAACTGCTGTACCTGAGGTCTGTTTAAATATGATTCACATGTCTTAGGTCGGATCATTGCATGATTGTTATTTAATGGCTTAAAAGTGGTTAACCGATTTAAAAGTTTTAATTACATGAAGGTTATTCTAATTGCTCTTTAAATGTTATGATCCATTCATGCAACTTGTGATTCAATCTTTCCATTATTCCACCATGTTTTAAATGCTAATTATTATTCTTAAAATCTTGCAAACCCATGTGTAGTTAAATGCATTGTTCAATTCGTGCCATCATGTTAAGTGTTTTCCGCAAGTTTAAAACCGATGGTTGTGGATTGAGATGCGTACATGACTACACACTCGCACTATTGGGCAGCCCTTTCTTGGGAAATTGGAAACTCTCCACTGATCATTCCGAATCGGTAGACTAGTGACATTTTCTCCAAGGCCTCCATAAATCTCCTCTGACCATGGATTCCCACATGGCCGACGAGTTGGTTGTACCATTGAAGTTCCCTGGAGATAGCGAGCACTTCCTTTCTCATCTTGTTCTCGTGAGTGTGATTTACAATCTAGACTAAAGCCATTAATGTAAATTTTAAATTAAAGTATAAATCGTACCATTATGCTGCCGAATTTATCTCTTGACCATTGTTATCATGAAATTATATTCCATTACTTGTTACTTGTTCCCATCATCATCATGAACATGACGTTACACATGCTACATTTTGAAACTCTCACTGGCCATTATTAATGACTATGGGTATCTACATTTAAAAATTTACATGAGATGCTGACTGGGCACGGTGAGTGTCTAAGGGCTCCAGTGTAGCCCCAATGACGGAGAGTCATAAATATACTGTTAACCATGCGGTATAATGATTACTGGCGTTGCATCTGCGCTGGGAGTCTTGCTTGCTTGTTGAATGATAGATACAATAACCACATACACGTGTCCTAATGTACATTCATGATGGATCTTTTCTTGGTGTACATTAGTGTCTAAATGCCTGATTAGTGTTACATGATCGTGCTCGTGCATGCTTGCTTGCTTGCGTGATATGGCCATCCTGCATTTATTGCAATTAGTGATATCTTGCGTTCTTGAAAGCTATTGACATCAAGTGAAATTCTGCGTGCTTGGACAAAGTGATCTATTGCAAGTTCTATCTCGTTATATCCTTTTAGATCTCGTTCTATCATGCCCTCTCTATCTAGCTTGTTTCATGTATCATGTTTTAGTTTTATTCGTACATGCATATCATGACATTCATCGTGCTTACCTATTTCTAAATTGCTAATCACTTATATCATTGCCCGCACATTGAGATATGAATCCTACTGGGCTAGTTTGCTCATTCCCTATATTTACCCAATCTAGGTGACTATGAAGTTCAAGAGGAGGAGCAAGTCGAGAAGGGGAATGCGTCCGAGTGATGAACGTTCCAACTATGAGTCTAGTTATAGTAGTTTGCTTTGAGTGTTAGATTCTTGTAGTAGGAACTGAGGTATTATGTACTTTTACTTTTATTGAGTCTTAGTCCTGTAATAGTTTCCATTTAGAATACAATGAGTTGAGATTTGAATACAAGATTAGTTGAGTTCAATATTAGGGCCCTATTATGATGATGTATGTTGTTATACATTTAGTGCGTGCTAGCTAGAGGCTTATTTGCCGACTGTTCACTTCTCGAAATATCGACTCGAATTCTTCGAACTTATATCTGCTGTGTAACGCTTAGGACGTGACAATATTATACATGTTAGTGTATGCATTGAAATGAAATGCCAATAAGACATTGCTATATTAGAGATTCCTACAAGGAACTACACCGTAGATGCCCCTATGGTAATGGTTCACCTACATGTAAATGAATTATTGAATCCGTGGGCAACAGATTGAAATCCTAGAAGTAGACAAGTTCTACTGGTTATGGTGGGAAGGACTTTACCGGTTTTGCGCAAATACCATGACTTCATCACTGCATTGCATAGGTGATAAGTGAATGTTAAATGACTACTGATCTCTATTATAGTGCGGGCTATGTCTTGGCAAATAAATGAAAATGACTACATGCTACTTGCTACATGTCTATATATCTACATGTCTACATGACCTACATGCTACATGCCTACATGAACATTGTCTACATGAATTACATGCAAATTGTTACGTAAAAGAATTGTTACATGTTTAAATGATCAATTGTTATATGATAACTGTTGCATGTTGCATAATGTAGTGTAAGGCTTTCATTAAAATGGTTTATATGTTACATGACAAAAAGTAGATTCCATGATAAGAGAGATTACATGCTATATTTAGAACATGTTGATTTAATGGTTAGAAGATAAGATGTGGAGTTTATGCATTACATGATATGTTTTATTTCCATAATAATTGAAATTACCATGAATGAATGATTGCCAATTGACTTAGAACCATGTTAATAGGAAGAGTTTATGATATCAATGAAATGAGTGAAAATATGTTACCATGATTTAAATCTATTATATTTATAATATCGTGAACTGTCTTTCATGTGATTTGCTGAGTCTTGTAGACTCATACTTACTTAACAATTTCAGAAGAACCAGAGGATTCTCAGGAGTTAGTACACTCTGAGTCAGAGCGTGAGGACGCAGAGGCATAGTTTACATGAGAGATTTAGAGTGACTCTTGTATGTGAGGACTATATGTATCTTCCTTTATGCATTTGGACTATGAATTGTAATAAATTTGGAACTATTGTCATTTCTCTTTTATGCACTAGACTTTATAATTGAGTATAATGTTGATTACCATAATTTAATTCCATATTTCGTTGCTTATTATTGGAATCAAATTATCATTTGTGTGTATCTCAACCTGTATCGTCAAATGTTGGATTTATTCCACTGTAATTCCTCTGTTAGATCCATTGTGAGTTAGTGAACTGTACTGGGTCTAAGAGGGGCGTTAGAGAGATTGGTATCAGAGCATTCTAGGTTGAGCATGTACATAAATGAAATATCAACATTGTATTCATGTTTTAAGTCTGCATAAAGAATTAATCCAAAATTATGTAGAATAATAGGTTATGATAATTGATGCGTGTTTTGCAGACTATGGCGACTCGTGGGCGTAGAGGAGTTGGCCCGTCTAGGGGTGATGAGTCACGGGAGGTTTGCAGGCTCTAGCTCAACAAGCTCAGGAGCAGACTGGAGTACCTTTGCCACCCCCACCACCACCTGTGGACTATGGAGCATTGATGCAAAGATTGGTTCATGCGATGCAGGCTCAGGCTCAGAATACAGCGGCATTGCAGGCGCAGGTGCAGGTTTAGGTTGGTAGATGCAAGAGTTGTTCAAGGTGTTAATTGGAAGAATTGTTAGCTAAGAGCTTGTTTTGGATTGTAGGCGCAGGCATTTACTCATGAGGCAGTCTTTGGAGGAGTGCCTATGATGGAGAGGTCCAGGATGATGACCCCACCCTTCTTTAAGGGGGAGAGTGATCCTATTCTAGTGGAGAGTTGGCTCCGGGAGACAGAGAAAATCTTTCGTGGCATCCGATGCACGGAAGAGGAGAGGGTGACTTTGGCTACTTATATGCTGTAGGTAAAGGTTGGTTTTGAAGGTTATATAAATGTTGTTTGAAGTGTACCCTTAGTTGTATTGATCTTTCTTCTCAGGAGCGTGTCGATGTGTGGTGGTCCTCTGTACTACGCACACAGTTTGGAGATGGGGCTATGGAGGTTGCTTGGACTGAGTTCGTCTGTCTGTTCAGGGTGAAGTATATTCCAGAGCATGTGTAGGACCATATGGAGCAGGTGTTTTTGACCTTAACCCAGGGGTCAATGAGCGTGCTTGAGTATGAGGCGAGGTTTGCGGAGCTGTCCAAGTATGCGCCCCACATAATGGCAGATGAGCAGAGGAAGGTAAAGAAATTCATTATGGGGTTGAAGCCGTCCCTGAGGACGAGACTGGTGGCTTTGGGACATCGTTCCATGGAGGAGGCTTTGTCAGCGGCTTGCATGCAGGAGGCACAGATGGAGGTCTACTTAGACGAAAAGAGGGCTTCGTTGAAGAGGCCAGCATCAGCTTTCCAGAGGCAGGACAGATAGAAGAAAGTCCCAGCTTTCTAGCAGAGAGCAGTTGTACCGGCGAGAGTGGCTGCACTGACACCAGGTGGAGGCACAGTTGCAGAGAAGCTAGTGTGTACCCAGTGTGGAAAGCGCCATAGAGGCGAGGTGTGTTGGGTTACTTTTGAGAGATGCTTGAGGTGTAGGGATAAGAACCACAAGATTAGAGACTGTCCGAAGATGGCGCAGCAGACTGCGGCGGCAACAGCGAGACCGGTACGGAGAGCAGCATGGAGACCGAGGGCTCAAGCTCGAGTGTTCGCCTTGGCGAGAGACGAGGCAGAGTTGGCAGAGCATGTTACAGAAGGTACAATTTTAATTATGGGAATGCATGCTAGAGTCTTGTTTGATACCGGTGCCACGCATAGTTTTGTTTCCGAAGGATTTGCCAAGGTCTTGATGAAGGATAATGGTTTAATTTCGGAAAGGTTGGAGGTTCCCTTGTCTGTGCATACTCTAGTAGGAACTATTTTGACCGAGCAGTGTTTTTCGTCACTTTCTATGTGCATTGAAGAGCAAGTTTTGCCTGGTAATTTCTATTTGCTGAAGATGAAGGATTATGATGCCATTTTGGGCTTAGATTGGCTCGAGGAGCATTATGCTCTGATGGATTGTTGGCGAAAGCTTATTATTTTTCGGATTCCTGGTAACGAGGAGTTTGTTCATCCTTTGCCTAAGAGCATGTCGGGCAAGCTCGTCATTCTGCTTTGAAGGCAGCCCAGATGTTGAGCAAGGGTTATAGCAATTTTCTAGCTAGTGTGGTTGTGTCCGAGGATTCGAAGAAGGTTTTATCTGTGGAAGATATTGAGGTAGTCTGAGATTTCAGCGATGTTTTTCCAAAGGATTTTTCTGGTTTGCCCACTGCAAGGGAAATCGAATTTGGCATTGTGCTAGTTCCTGGCTCAGCACCTATTTCCATTGCACCTTATCGTATGGCACCAGCAGAGTTGGCAGAATTGAGGAAGCAGCTGCAAGAATTGCTTGGTAAGGGCTTCATCTGACCGAGCGTTTCGCCATGGGGAGCACCTATTCTCTTTGTGAAGAAGAAGGATGGATCGATGAGATTGTGCATTGATTACCACAAGCTTAACCAGGTAACTGTTAAGAATAAGTACCCTTTACCTCATATTGATGGTTTGTTTGATCAGTTGCGAGGAGCTTCGGTGTTCTCTAAGATTGATCTTCATTCTAGGTATCATCAACTCTGAATTAAGCTGGAGGATTCTGCTAAGACAGATTTTAGGACGAGATATGGCCATTATGAGTTCCTTGTCTTACCCTTTGGTTGACGAATGCTCCAGCAGTTTTTATGGATTTGATGAATCGAGTTTTTTGGCAGTATCTGGATTCCTTTGTTGTGGTCTTCATAGATGACGTGCTAATCTATTCACCTGATGAAGAGACTCATAAAGAGCATTTGAGAATTGTGCTGGATATCCTAAGGGAGCACAAGTTGTATGCTAAGTTCAGCAAGTGCAACTTCTGGATGAAGGAGGTCCATTTCTTGGGACATGTTATATCTGGCGAAGGAGTGTCTGTGGATCCAGCTAAGGTAGAAGCTATCCTTCACTATGAAACACCGAGATCATTAGCTGACATTAGGAGTTTTCTCGGCTTGGCTGGCTATTATAGGAGATTCATCGAAGGTTTCTCTTCTATTGCGGCTACTTTGATGAGGTTGACGAGGAAAGGAGTCAAGTTTGAATGGTCAGAGGCTTTTGAGAAGGCGTTCCAGGAGTTGAAGACTCGTCTGACCTCAGCGCTAGTGCTTGTTTTGCCCAATAATGTAGATTCTTTCTCTATCTACACGGATGCTTCGAAGATTGGGCTTGGCTGTGTTCTTATGCAAGGAGGTCGAGTTGTGGCGTATGCTTCCAGGCAACTCAAGGAGCATGAGTGCAACTACCCGACCCATGACTTGGAGTTAGCGGCAGTTGTCTATGCTTTGAAGATTTGGAGGCACTATCTATACGGAATTAGATTTGAGCTCTTCTCGAACCACAAGAGTCTCAAGTATTTGTTCTCGCAGAAGGAGTTAAATCTGAGGCAGTGGAGGTGGATAGAATTCTTGAAAGACTATGATTTTGAGCTTTCATACCATCCAGGAAAGGCCAACGTAGTGGCCAATGCTTTGAGCAGGAAGTGGCAACTGATGAGGCAAGATTGGAAGATGCTAGAAGATGCTTCGAGTTCTTTGGCTATTTTGGAACCTCAATTGTGCAGCATGTTCGTGGCTCAGCTGTCATTGAGATCATCTATTCATGATCGGGTTATTGCTTTGCAAAAAGATGACCCATTATTGCAGGAGTTGGTTGGAAAGGCTGGTATTACCAGAGATGAGGATGATGTAATTCACCTGAATCCTAGGGTGTGTGTCCCTAATGATGTTGATCTGAGGAAGAAAATTTTGGAGGAAGCGCATAGATCTCAGTTCTCTATTCACCCAGACAGTGGGAAGATGTACAAGGATCTGAAGCGTTCCTTCTGGTGGTCTGGCATGAAGCGGGATGTGGCTGATGTTGTGGTGAAGTGTCTGATTTGTCAGCAAGTGAAGGCAGAGCGCCAGCGACCTTCAGCTTTAATGCAGAAGCTAGATATTCCTCAGTGGAAATTGGAACAAGTGTCTAGGGATTTTGTGTTTGGATTGCCAAGATCGGCTAGAGGAAATGATTCCATTTGAGTGATCGTTGATAGATTTTCAAAGAGTGCTCATTTCCTTGCCATGAAGAAGAAGCAGTCCGTTGAAAGCTTGGCCAGACTTTACATTGATGGCATTGTGAGGTTGCATGGGATTCCGAAGTCGATTATCTCAGATCATGATCCGAGATTCACTTCTAGGTTTTGGCAGAGTTTGCAGCAGGCTTTTGGAAGTCAGTTGAAGCTAAGTTCGGCATTTCATCCACAAACGAATGGACAGTCCGAGAGTACTATTCAAACGTTGGAGGATATGCTTCGGGCTTGTGTCTTGGAGTGGAAAGGTGATTGGAAGCGTCACCTAGCTCTTGTGGAATTTGCTTATAACAACGGTTTCCATTCGAGCATAGGTATGACACCTTTTGAGGCTTTGTACGGGAGACCCTATAGATCCCCGTTGTGTTGGGAAGAAGTAGGAGATCGGCATCTGGTTGGACCAGAAGTGGTGCAGGAGACTTCAGCGAAGATCCAGATGATTGTACAGAGGTTAAAGGCAGCTCAGGATCGTCAAAAGAGTTATGCAGATACAAGGAGGAAGGACTTGGCTTTTGAGGTTGGAGACTATGTTTTTCTCAAGGTATCGCCAACTAAGGGTCTAGTGAGGTTTGGAAAGAGAGGCAAGTTGAACCCGAGGTTCATTGGACCATTTGAGATTTTGAAGAAGATCGGGAATGTGGCATACCAGTTGGCTTTGCCACCATCATTAGCAGCGGTGCATTCAGTATTCCATGTATCCATGCTGAGGAGATATTTTAGAGATCCGGCTCATGTGATCAGATATGAGCCAGTGCAGTTTCTGCCAGACTTGTCTTATGCGGAGCAGCTTGTAGAGATTCTGGATAGGAAAGTGCAGGAATTGAGATCGAAGTCTATTCCATTTGTGAAGGTTCTATGGAGGAACTTCTCATGTGAAGAAGCGACATGGGAGCTTGAAGAAAGGATGAAGAAGCTTTATCCGTCCTTGTATGGTGAGTATTCTAACTCAATCTTCGAGGACGAAGATTATTTTAAGGGGGAGAGGGTGTAGTGCCCTAGAAAATTTTCTTAAGTTATTTTGCAAATTGTATGTTTATTTCTACATGAATTTGAATGTTGGTTTGCGAGGAACTTGTCGTCAACATCTCTTGGCGTTAAGTCATGTTAACGGCAAGATCGCCTGCCGTTTATTATCTATTAACGACATACTCTTGTGTCGTTAATTATTTTTTGAATTTCTTAAATTTGTGGGCAAGCCTGTAAACGACATCATCGATGGACGTTTACGTGGAGGCTGACGGCATCTTATGTTGACGTTAAGATGACTCTGCCTGTTTTTGATATTTTCGTTCGGGGAAAGAGAGATCGGCCATTTCTGGGGGGTTTTAATGCGCAGATCTGAGCGTTTTGCATCCAAGGGTCAGGATTTGGGTTGGCCATCATAGGAGAGGTCTTTAAAAGACCAGATTTCACATCTAGATTAGGGTTTTCACGCATGTTTTTGGAAGAGAGAAAGAGGGCCGAGGAAAGGGGTTGCAGTGCTGGTTCGTGCGTTCTTGAGGCTTCTAGACCAAGGTGGTTCATCCAACTTCGTGATCAGGAGCTCATCCAAGCGGAGGAGCCACGATTGGAGGCGGATTAGAGCAGTTGTAGTCGAAGGAAATGTTGGGTTGAGTGTAATTTCATATCATTTCCCCTCTTATTTTGATGATGACAAATGTGATTTGAATGCAATTTAATTGAAACATGATAAACACATTTCACCTGAAATACATATTCAAAAAACATGTTTCAAAGCACACTTATCATTTGTACTCATAATAAAATATTTTACTAATGATATAAGTGTTTAATTTTCAGGTATAAACACTTTTTGCAAAGATGGTGTCGACACACCCCACAATGGTGTCGACACAACACCTCAGACTCAAAGGCAAAAAGCTGAAGAAATGCTGAGACTGTGTCGACACTAGTCAAAAAGCAGGTCGACAGGAGTTGCAATTCCAGGAATTAGACTACCCAGGTCGACGCAGGATGAGGCAGGTCGACACTGGACCTCGTTCCCAGAACAGCCTATTTTCAAAATTGGGACAGCAGGTCGACACCACCACCAGGCAGGTCGACACTGGATCAATTCCCATAACAGTCTGTTTGCAGAATGGGACAGCAGGTCGACGCAAGATGAGAGCAGGTCGACACTGGACCTCGTTCCCAGAACAGCTTGTTTTCAGGTTTGAGACAGTGTGTCGACACCACCACCAGGGCAGGTCGACACACTACGGAAAAATCCCAACTTAAGATGGATGATTGCCACGTGTCATCCTAGGGCGATGGTGTATCAACCTAGGATCGTGTGCCCTTGTACCTAAAGGGTATCTTTGGAATCTTTTGGGTATAAAAGGCCCCCAATTGGCCATCCATCATATCAAGAGACCCAACGAACTCTTGGAGCCTCCATAAAGTTCCCTTTGGCGGCGAGAAGAGTTCATCTCCCTCCTCTGCTCTCCTGGTGTCTTCTAAAGACCAATTCTCATCAATTCGATTGTGAGAATTGGAGTGTGATCGTGGAAGAAGCATTTGAAGCACCTCAAGGAAGCAGATAAAGTAGAAGCATCTGTTGGAGAAGATTTCAAGGAAGATCCCCAAGTTCAAAAGTGCAGAGCATCACTTGGGACTTCAAGAATCCAAGCCTCTTCCCAATCTGAGCTTCTACAAGGGAGTACACTGAAGAACAAAGTCTTTTCATACAATCCTCATTGTACTTTTGTTCGTCTGAGACATTTTGAGATTGTGCAAGTGCTTCTGCATAATTCTCATGAATGTTCTCATGTTCGACATGATCTGCTGCTAGAAGATCTATGTCTTGTGTTGGTGTCTAGCAAAGTTGTTTGTGAGCCATTGTGCTCAGTTTGAGTCGTCGAACTCAAGTGTTTGTTGAGCAGTCTTGCTCAGGGATCTATAGTAGTCTTACTCTAGAGTTGTGTGAGTTTTAAGCTCAGGTGTTGGAGTTGTCTGGCTCCAGTGGGTGTGTTACCCAAGTTGTTTAGTGAATCCTCACTGGGTGTGAGGGGTGGATGTATGAATCACATGGGTGATTTCCGAACCACCTAAAAATCTCTGTGCACTTGTTTATTTGTGGTTTGATTCTATTATCTGTTAGATGCTTGCATAGGATCGCTTAAGATTCACTTAATCAACTGGTTTCACATCTATTTTATCAACTCACTTAACATCTCATCAGATCTGTGTTTTTCACTGTTAAAATTGCCTCTGATTCTCAAAGTATTTTTAAATTGCTTAAGCTTCCGCATACAGTGGCATAGATCTATTCACCCCCCCCCCCCCCCCCTTCTAGATCTTATCCACCCTTTTCCTCGATCCTTCAATTGGTATCAAAGCGGGTTGACATTTGATCTGATTTAATTTGAGTAGTTTTTGAGTATTGTGTGTCTGATTCCTTGATTGTTTGCTTGCTTGCTGAATATTTCTTCTGTGCTTTCTTTTAAGTCAATGGATTCCAAAGGTTTCATAGCTGAGGGGCATTCCATAAATAGGCCACCATTCTTTAATGGAACAGACTATTCATATTGGAAAAATAGAATGCAAGCGTTTCTAAGAGCCCAGAACTATGAAATCTGGAAAGTGGTTGAGGTTGGTCCCTATGAAAACCAGGGAGAGGAAGAAACCTGGACTAGGGAACAAATAAGAAAAGCCACATTGAATTATAGTGCCATGAACATGATTCAATGTGCTGTTGATCCCAAAGAGTATTCGAGAATCTCAATGTGCAAATCTGCCAAGGAGATGTGGGATAAACTCGAATTACTTTATGAGGGAACATCACAAGTGAAGGAAACTAAGGCAAATATTCTTGTTTCAGAATATGAATTGTTTATGATGAAGTCTAATGAAACAATTTCTGAAATGTTTGCCAGGTTCATGGTTATTGTCAATGGACTGAAGGCCTTAGGTAAGGACTACACAAATGCAGACTTGGTAAGGAAAATCTTGCGTTCACTTTCTTCAATTTGGCACACAAAGGCCACTGTCATTGAAAATTCTAAAGATTTGTCCAAAATGTCTTTGGATGAATTGATAGGATCCTTAATGACATATGAAATAATTTGAAAAGAAATGAAGAACACATAACTAAAACCAAACCTATGGCACTTAAGGCCTCTTCAAGTAGTAAAGATAAAAGTCAGGAAAAGACAAGTTCTGAGGAGTCTGAGTCAAATGAGGATGAAATTGCCCTCATGACCAGGCAATTCAGAAAATTCTTGAAATTTAGAAAAGGAAAAATGTCTGGGAAAAAGAAGTTTTCCTCAGGTAAAAGAAACACTTCCTCTTCTAATTTCAACAAGAATCAAAAATCTGACGAAACTATCATTTGCTACAGGTGCAATAAGCCAGGACACATGAAGGGAGAGTGTCCTGAGAACAAGAAGGAAAAGCACAAGAAGTTCCAAAAGTTTAAGAAGCCCAAGGCCATGGTAGCCACTTGGTCTGATGAAGACTCAAGTGAAGAAGAAGAAGACAAAAAATCCTCAAGCTCTGAGAGTGAGGAAATCTGCTTCATGGCCAACAACTCTGAAGAAAAGGTAAGCACTTCTTTTGAAGATTTCACTGTTGAAGATTGGTAGGATGTTTATGCTAAACTAGTTGAAAAATATTCTGAAATGAGAAGAAAAAAAACACATCTAAAAGAAAATTGAAAACCTTTATCATAACCAATGTTCAAACAACAGAATTTGTGAGCTAGAAAATGAGATAACAGAATTAAATGAAGAAAAATAAAATTTCATGAACTTAATTGATGATCTAAAGCTTGCCTCTCAAAAGGCCACCCAACAATTCAAAGACTTATCTGAAAAGCTGGAAATGGAAAAACAAGAAAAACAACAAAAGATTGAAGAAATTAGAACTCTTTAAAACCAACTAAAAGAAATGGATGAAGTTATCCAAACCTTCACAAAAGGTAAAGATAACTTGGAGGCACTGCTAGGAACAAACATGACAACAACTTCTCATGGATTAGGATTCAACAAGCAAAAACCAAAGAAAGACAAATCTGGTGAGAAAAAGGGCAAAGCACCATTAATTAAATTTATCAAAGGTCTTAATCTTGAGAACACAGAAATCAAGCAAACATCAGACAAAACATCAAACAAAACACAAAACAAATCAAAAACTCAAAAACAAAAGAAGACAACCAGGTCGACACAGTCTCCTGACAGGTCGACACCAGTCCACAAGAAGAAGGCTTCTGTGGCTGCTGTGTTGACACCAGTCATGGAGAGGTCGACCTGCTCAACATCAACAGCTACAAACAACTCAATCAAAAATTCAAATAAAATTTGAAAAACAAGAAAAAGTCAAAGGAAATCATTTATAAAGAACCTTGGACCTCCAAGAAAGCATTTCAAGATGATTGGACCAATCCTTGGAGCCAATGGTATGACAACCCTTGTTGGTATCATCCTCAATTCTTTCATCCAAACTTTTTGATGTACCAACAAAATCCATGGATTCCATCTCCTCATCTGAACTCCTATGCTCAAATGAAAAACTCCCCTCCCACTAAAAACAAAAATTGGTGCTTTCATTCCTAAGGAAAAGAACAAACAGAAAAAGACTGAAAACACCAATGAAACAAAACAAAAATAAAAAACAAGTCAAATTTGGGTGAGAAAAGATTTACTAACAATGTTCAAACATTCTGATGGTCCCAACTCTGTTTGGGTACCAAAATCTTCTCTCCACTGATCTATTTTGCAGGAAGGTCGTGCACCCAACTCCAATGTGTGGTTTCTTGACAGTGGGTGTTCACGACACTTGACGGGAGACAGAGCCAAATTCTCATTTCTGATTGGAAAGGAGGGAGGGTCAGTGACTTTTGGAGGTAAAAATAAAGGAAAGATCATAGGATCTGGTAAGGTTGGTCAAACTTCCACAAACTATGTAGATAATATTTTACTAGTTGATGGTCTTGATTATATTTGCTCAGTATCAGCCAACTATGTGACAAAGGTCACAAAGTTGTGTTTGAATCTGATTTCTGTAAGATAATTGACTCATCAACTGATAAAATCAATTTTTTGGAAAAAGGGAAAACAATGTCTACATGATCAACCTAAATAAAAACTTTTCTGAAAATCTTTGCTTTGTTGCAAATAAAGATGAAATTGCATGGACTTGGCACAAAAGGCTTGGCCATGCAAGTTTCAGAACAATGAACAAGTTGTTAAGATTGAATTTGGTTAAGGGTCTTCCTGAATCTTTCTCTAATGTTGAAAATCAAGTTTGTGGGATCTGTGCTAAAGGAAAACAAACAAGAAAATCTTTTAAAAACTTCAATGAAGTACTCACATCTAGGCCACTAGAATTACTTCACATGGACCTTTTTGGCCCTACAAGAATTCTAAGTCTAAGTGGCAAAAGATATGGATTTGTAATCATTGATGATTTTACTAGATTTACTTGGGTTATTTTTCTGACCCACAAAAGTGATACTGTCTTGAATTCAGGAACTTCTGTACCACTGTCTTAACAACTTATCCATATAAAATCAAAAATATTTGACTGATCATGGGGGTGAATTTGAGAACACATCCTTTTCTGATTTATGTGCTGAATTTCAAATTCCACAAGTTTTCTTCACCAAGAACTCCATAACAAAATGGAGTTGTGGAAAGAAAGAATAGAACTCTTGTGGAAATGGCTAGATCCATGCTCTTAGGAAGTAATTTGCCCAAATCCTTTTGGGCTGAAGCTGTAAACACAGCCAATCACATTCTAAATAGAGCATTGATCATACCAAAAATCAGCAAAACCCCCTATGAATTATTGAAAAACAAAAAGCCAACTGTATCTTATTTTAAAACTTTTGGGTGCAAATGCTTTGTACACAATAATAACAAAGAAAAACTTGACAAATTTGATGCTAAAAGTCAGGAAGCTATCTTCCTTGGCTATTCTGAGGTGTCAAGGGCTTTCAAAGTGTACATTCTTAAATCTAATACTGTTGAAGAATCTCCACATGTTATCTTTGATGAAAATTCCTTTTCAACTGATAATTCTAAATCTTGCAGGGAAAGACAAGACACTGAAGAGGATGAATTTGTTGTGGACTCTTCACCAACTGTTGAGGAGTTTGAAAACATTGAAGAGAACTTGAACACCCCATCTTCAAGTGGTTCGGTAATATTGTCCCAGAAGTGGGTACTTCTCAACAGGTAATTTCTGAACATAGATTTCTGAGAGATCACCCATTAGACAATGTGGTTGGCAATGTAGATGATAGAGTTAGGACTAGATCTTCATTCCTGCATGATATTGAAGAAGACCCACTAGCTCTAATTTCCCAAGTTGAACCAAAGTCAATTGATGAAGCCTTATCAAGTTCTGATTGGATTAATGCCATGCATGATGAACTTCATCAATTTGAAAGAAATCAAGTATGATAATTAGTACCTAGACCTAGTGACCAAACAGTCATTGGCACTAGATGGGTTTTCAGAAATAAGTTGAATGAAAATGGTCAAGTCATTAGAAATAAAGCTAGGCTAGTTGCAAAGGGGTACAATCAAGAATTTGGAATTGATTTTGAAGAATCATATGCCCCTGTAGCTAGACTAGAAGCAGTTAGAATTTTCCTTGCTTTTGCATCCTCCATGAATTTCAAAGTTTATCAAATGGATGTCAAAAGTGTATTTTTAATAGATATATTAAGGAAAATGTTTTTGTTGAACAACCTCATGGATTTGAAAATAAAAAACATCCTAATCATGTTTTCAAGCTTAATAAGGCTCTCTATGGTCTTAAACAAGCTCCAAGAGCTTGGTATGACCGTTTGAGTACCTTTTACTTGAAAAAGGATATTCTAGAGGAAATGTTGATCAGACCTTGTTCACAAAAACAATCAAAAATCAAATAATTGTGGTCCAAATTTATGTTGATGACATAATATTTGGCTCCACCAATAAAGGCTATGCACTGAATTTTCAAATCAAATGAAGAATGAATTTGAAATGAGTTTAATGGGAGATTTAACATTTTTCTTGGGATTGTAGGTTAACCAAACATCTGAAGGGATCTTCATCAGTCAAGCCAAGTATGTCAAGGAACTTCTCAAAAGGTTTGACTTTCAGAACCTCAAGCATTCAAGCACACCTATTGCTATAAATGCTAAGCTAGAAGAAGACTCAAATGGTAAGTCAGTAGATCCAAAGACCTACAGAGGTATGATTGGCTCTCTACTCTATCTTACAACTTCTAGACCAGATATTCAGTTTAGTGTGTGTTTGTGTGCTAGATTTCAGTCTAATCCTAAGGAAAGTCACATGTTAGCTGTTAAGAGAATTTTCAAATATCTTGTTGGAACATGTGATTTAGGAATTGGTATCCTGCTAATTGCAAGCTAGATTTGATTGCCTATTGTGATGCTGACTATGCTGGGTGCAAATTAGATAGAAAAAGCACAAGTGGCTTGTGTTTATTCCTAGGTGGGTGCCTTATTTCTTGGGCTTCCAAGAAGCAACATTCAGTTGCACTGTCAACTGCAGAGGCTGAATATGTTGCAGCAGGTAGATGTGGAACTCAGATTCTCTAGGTGAAACATCAACTTCTCGATTACAACCAAGATTTAGGTTGTGTACCCATCCTATGTGATAACACAAGTGCAATAAATCTGTCTAAGAACCCCATTCAGCATTCTACAACCAAGCATATTGAGATTAGGCATCATTTCTTGAGAGATGAGGGTGCAAAGAAGTCCTTTGAACTCCATTTCATTGAAACTGAAAAACAAGTTGCAGACATTTTCACCAAACCCCTTCTTGAAAACAGATTTTCATCCTTGAGAAGAGAACTTGGTCTTTGTAAATGTCCACATTCTTGATCTCTCTTTAAGTTTGGGTTGAGTGTTATGCACTGTTAAGGGGGAGTTCTTTTCATATCATAACCCTTTGCTTCCTCCAGTCACATTGTCCATATCTCTCTCAATTCCACTTCCATTTCCTTTGGACAATAAATTATTCAACTCTTATTTTGTTGAATTTCTTGGTATATCAAATGGTGACTTGGAGAAGGACAGGTTATGCTTGTCTGGACACTTTCACTATGCGAGAGTATATGTCTCCGCCAAGTACTAAGAAATGAATATGCAATTGCTGAGGGGGAGATTTTATTGTTAAAAGAAAATTATCTTTCTTGATTTCAAAAAAAAATATTGCATCTCTTTATTTTGATAGAAAATGATTGAAATCATCATCTCAGGGGGAGGTAGAAAAATTCAAGTCATGACTTTTGCAAAATTCATAACTTTTCTTGCATTTCATCAATTTCCTGCATGATGTCATCATTCAGATATCTACAGTCTCCAAATGATCCTTTGAGTGATCTATCATATTTTTACTAATCAACTGTCAACTATATTTTTCAACCCACAGAAACTCAGAACTCTTCCAAGATTGAAAACAACTTGTGTCTTGAAATTAAAACAACTCTTTGTTTGCAACTGATGTTGGATAAAATTGATTTCTATCTTACAAAACTCTCAAAAATTTGAAAATTCAATAGAGCAATGACATTTGTGCTGAGAAACTGCACACCTTCATAATAAATGAAGTGCCATGCATGTCATGAGGCACTAATGTTATCTCTGTTCAATGGGGATAAAAATTCAAAAATAAATTCAAAATACAGCAAAAATGTGCTATACTTTTTGATAATGACTGAGTAACTGGAAATATTGGCATCTACAAAACGTATATTTTCATGTCAAAAGGTCATTATTTACCCCTTTGAGACTTGACAATGAATAAATCCTAAGTATCTAGGGACTATGGTGTGTAAAAAGCACTAGTACTTGAGTGAAAAAGATTTATATCATTTGATAGTCTGTTACAAAATCAAAATATGTGTGTTAATGGAGTTTTGTTTAGAAAGAATCATTTTCATTTATCATCAAGTTGTTCTTTAAGATTGTGTTTTATTTTCAATACAATTGCATTCAGTCTAGAGGATATCTTTATTTCTTTAACGTTGAGAAATATGGTAGCTTATAGTTGATGTTAGATATATTATATCCCTCAAATCATCATTTCAGTGACTCAAGTCTTTGAATGCTCATATCCTATTGGAAATTGTTTAAAACTTGAATTGTGTTGAATTTTTGCAAAATATAGCAAATGAATTTTTAAGTCTCTTAAAAATCCTTGAAATGACTATTTCTCTCATTGATTATCTTTTTAAAGAAGTCCCAAAATTTCTCAAATTTTCTTCTCACAAAAATTCAATTTTTCTGCAAAGGCCAGGTCGACACCACACCTATCCCGTGTCGACACACACCCTAGGTCAGGTCGACACTACAGTCTTCCAGTGTCGACACTGCACCCCTTGCCAGAACTTTTAAATCGTGGGTTTTGGTTAGCCCTTGTTGTTCCTGCGGGGTATTGCACCACTGCAAACCCTTTTTTAGGCATCAGGTCGACCCGACGATTTTTTTCTCTCATTTCCGGCAAGAAATTCCACATCTTCTCTCTCAATCACATACCTTTCTCAATCGTCTCTCTTCTCCTTCATAACTCCCGATTCCACTCCATCCTTGCAACCATGGTGAGAAAAATGGGTCCTCGCCGTGGAGCAAGATCTCAGGCCTCATCTCGGCCAGTTCTGGCAGAGGATGATGTTCCTCAATTCGAAAGAAGAACCAAAAGGCGCAATGACCTTGCAGAGCAACCAGGGTCCTCCTCTGCACCTCAGCCAGTAGCCAAGAGAGGTAGACCCTCTTCTTTGGGCAGAGGTAGGGTTTCTAGACCTGAGAATCGGGGCTCCTCTTCTGGAGATTCTACAGAGTCATCATCATCTTCGTCTGAGTCTTCCAAGTCTCCAGCCACCATTAGTGAAGCCAAGCTAATTCTGAAACCCAGGATAGTGGATTTGACAGATATTCAGCTAGCAAATACCTTTCCAGAAATTCAGACCTACTTCTCTTTTTAGTCTTAGTTACTCTTCATTTCTGAATTTCAAATCATGTATCCAAGACTTGTTCAAGAATTCTACAAGAATTTGAAATGCACAGATGAAGGGTTTCAGTCAAAGGTTAAGGGGATTGCTATTGACTTGCCCACAGACATAGCTGCCTCAATTTTCAAAGTACCAGATGAAGGGGCAGATTATCATAATTTCGAATTTGATCTTCATGAAGCTTATACCATCATGACAGGCCTTCCTGCTGATAAATCTGATCCCAAACAAACCTTTGTCACCAAATTCAACACAAACACATTTCCCCCTATGTTGAGGGTTATCCACCATATGTTGACCACAATCATTACCCCTCAAGGTGGTGGAAGGGACAGGCTAACATATACAGAGGTTCATTCTCTATTGCATGGTAAAAGACATCAAAATCAATCTTCATGTAATATTGTATCAAATTATATCTGAAACAACCAGGAAACCTCAAGAGATCTCTTCCATATGCTGCACACCTGACTTCAGTGTTCCAGCACTTTGGTGTGCCTTTAGATAATGAGAAATCCTAGTCTATCCCTAAATCCAACACCTACACCTTAAGAATATTCAGAAATTCATGGGATTTAGACTGGAGGGTACTCAAGTTAGGAGAGGGCCAGTTGTAGTTGAGGCCCCAAGCTCAAGAGGAACAGCCTCAAGGTCAAGGGGACCAGCCCCGGGTGAAGAGGAACAGCCTCAAGGTCAAGGGGACCAGCCCCAGGTGAAGAGGAACAACCTCAAGGTCAAGGGGACCCCCCAGGGTCAAGAGGAACAGCCTCAAGCTCAAGGGGACCAGCCCCATGGTCAAGAGGATCACTTCCTTTGAATGAGGATCAGCCTCAAGTCTCAACTGAAGGTGACATTCCATTTCATGCCCCACTCTCACCTCAGTTTCAACATTTCTCTCCACAACCCACATTTCAAGCATCCACATCCTCTGGTGGACCTTCTGTTCCACCAGAGTTGTTATCCTTTTTAAATGACAAATTTGAAACCTTGAACACCTCTATTCAAACCATGTCACAAGTTTTTGAGTTGAGGATTCAACGGTTGGAGAACACGTGTCTGCCAAGTTCATAGAGAAAAAAGCTGCCTCAGACTATGCAGCTCAAAGATTCAACAGATTAATTGGTACACTGGCAGATGCTTCAGTTCAGCTGAAGGAGCACCAGCAAAAGTTGGAGACAGTTCTTCAGGGAATTTTGGCAAATTCCGAGCTGATGTCTTCAACACCAAGCAGACATTACATGAGATCACCAGCACTAGACTGTCTTTTGCTCATTTCGTGGATGATTTGGAGAGCATGAGGAATTTCAATGCACACATTGACAACCAAATCACTGATTTGACAAAGGAATTCAAGATCATGCAAAGGCCTGGTTGGTCAGCTGGATCATCTTCCTCTTCACAACCCATATCAGCTGATCTAGCCAGAATTCAAGCTACTTTGATAGAAAATTCAGATAGAATGGAACATACTTGCACACAAAACTCACAACCATTCAAGATCAAATCAAGTCTAGCTTGACTTTCATGGAGAAAAGACTGTCAGACATTGAGCAAATCTTACTTCCTCCTCCTCCACCTTCTTCATAATGTATATTATTTTTGATGATGTCAAAGGGGGAGAAGAAAGAAAGAGAACAAGAAATGATTGTAATATTTTTGGAAAGATTGTAATGTTTCTCTTCAATGAAATGAAATGCTTTTTGCTTAGCATGAATGAATTTCTCATTTGTGTCTTCAATTCAATGTGATTGAAAATTGTTATGTGAATGTGAATGTATGAATGCCTGTCAAGTTGCTTGACCTTCTCTATGCACAAGCAACTAACTTACTTCAAGTAACATTGTACTTGTGAAGTACAACCATCAATTGTGACGGAGTTTTTATTTAAAGGTCTTTGACAAGCATGAACACAAAAAGAAAAATAAGGACTTTAAATAACCAAAAATTGCTTAAAATCACATCTCATCAAAACCTCATTGTCATATGGTTTTAATGTTGCCATCATCAAAAAGGGGGAGATTGTTGGGTTGAGTGTAATTTCATATCATTTCCCCTCTTATTTTGATGATGACAAATGTGATTTGAATGCAATTAATTGAAACATGATAAACACATTTCACCTGAAATACATATTCAAAAAGCATGTTTCAAAGCACACTATCATTTGTACTCATAATAAAATATTTGACTAATGATATAAGTGTTTAATTTTCAGGTACAAAGACTTTTTGCAAAGATGGTGTCGACACACCCCACAATGGTGTTGACACAATACCTCAGACTCAAAGGCAAAAGCTGAAGAAATGCTGAGACTGTGTCGACACTAGTCAAAAAGCAGTCGACACGAGTTGCAAATTCCAGGATTAGACTACCCAGGTCGACGCAGGATGAGGGCAGGTCGACACTGGACCTCGTTCCCAGAACAACCTATTTTCAGAATTGGGACAGCAGGTCGACACCACCACCAGGGCAGGTCGACACTAGATCAATTCCCAGAACAGTCTATTTGCAGAATGGGACAGCAGGTCGACGCAAGATGAGAGCAGGTCGACACTGGACCTCTTTCCCAGAACAGCCTGTT
This sequence comes from Colocasia esculenta, assembly GCA_014218235.1. Classification (NCBI taxonomy): domain Eukaryota; kingdom Viridiplantae; phylum Streptophyta; class Magnoliopsida; order Alismatales; family Araceae; genus Colocasia; species Colocasia esculenta. Next base: position 72,449,985 of record CM024761.1, on the reverse strand, counting down.
TTCAGATTTGGGACAGTGTGTCGACACCACCACCAGGGAAGGTCGACACACTACGGAAAAATCCCAACTTAAGATGGATGATTGCCACGTGTCATCCTAGGGCGATGGTGTATCAACCTAGGATCGTGTGCCCTTGTACCTAAAGGTATCTTTGGAATCTTTTGGTATAAAAGGCCCCCAATTGGCCATCCATCATCAAGAGACCCACGAACTCTTGGAGCCTCCATAAAGTTCCCTTTGGCGGCGAGAAGAGTTCATCTCCCTCCTCTGCTCTCCTGGTGTCTTCTGAAGACCAATTCTCATCAATTCGATTGTGAGAATTGGAGTGTGATCGTTGAAGAAGCATTTGAAGTGCCTCAAGGAAGCAGATCAAGTAGAAGCATCTGTTGGAGAAGATTTCAAGGAAGATCCCCAAGTTCAAAAGTGCAGAGCATCGCTTGGGACTTCATGAATCCAAGCCTCTTCCCAATCTGAGCTTCTACAAGGAGTACACTGAAGAACAAAGTCTTTTCATACAATCCTCAATGTACTTTTGTTCTTCTGAGACATTTTGAGATTGTGCAAGTGCTTCTGCATAATTCTCATGAATGTTCTCATGTTCGACATGATCTGCTGCTAGAAGATCTATGTCTTGTGTTGGTGTCTAGCAAAGTTGTTTGTGAGCCATTGTGCTCAGTTTGAGTCGTCGAACTCAAGTGTTTGTTGAGCAGTCTTGCTCAGGGATCTAGAGTAGTCTTACTCTAGAGTTGTGTGAGTTGTAAGCTCAGGTGTTGGAGTTGTCTGGCTCCAGTGGGTGTGTTACCCAAGTTGTTTAGTGAATCCTCACTGGGTGTGAGGGGTGGATGTAGGAATCACATGGGTGATTTCCGAACCACCTAAAAATCTCTTTGTGCACTTGTCTATTTGTGGTTTGATTCTATTATCCGTTAGATGCTTGCATAGGATCACTTAAGATTCACTTAATCAACTGGTTTTACATCTATTTTATCAACTCACTTAACATCTCATCAGATCTGTGTTTTTCACTGTTAAAATTGCCTCTGATTCTCAAAGTATTTTAATTGCTTAAGCTTCCGCATACAGTGGCATAGATCTATTCATCCCCCCCCCTTCTAGATCTTATCCACCCTTTTCCTCGATCCTTGGAAAGGACTATTCACAGTCGAGGCGGGCATCTTCGTGCTTAATTCATCACTCCTGTAGGAGGGAAAGAGGCAAGTTACATGGGAGTTCGGTTTAGCATATGATACACTATAGATTTACCCTTTTTTTGTATTTTTAAAGCATGAAAATAACGTACGGGAAGGGGTAGAAATCGCGTTATTTCATGTAGGGTTTCTGTGTTTTCTGCACATAAGAACTAGACACCAGATCGCTTTCCATCTATTTCTTATTAACGGCGGCAACGACGACCGTCTACTTCATGTGAACAACATTCGTTTTTCCGATCCTTACTATATGTAAACGGCGCTATGTGCCGCCGTCAGTATATGTTAACGGCACTATGTGTCACCGTCTATTTATACTTAACGATAGAGTATGTCGACGTCTACATCAATAAACGCCACATACCTTGCCGTCAAGTTTATCAGCACCATGCTTTGTCTGAAATTGATTTTTATTGCCTATCTATGATCCATGATGATATGGGATTTCGGCTAGGTTATGAATTGTGAGTTTTATTGTTGTTATCTTATGGACAGGTTATTGTAATGATGTTTAGACCACATGAACATTTGAATAAATATTTTGTTATGTTAATGAGATTAATAAAAAGAAAAATAAACTGATTGTCAAGATGATTCATGTTAGAAAGTTATAGTTAAGACTGCAATATGGTGATATACTAGTTCCTGTACATAATCATACAGTTTTCTCACTGAATGTATCATGCTAGTTAGGTTAAATTAGTGAAATTCAATTATGAAAAATAGTTACGGAGTTCAGAAAAATGTAAGATTTTGTATGTGCATAGTATATCTTGATTGTGAATTTTTGTTAAAATTTTGGAATTTTTAGACATTTGCACATTCTGTTATGAATTTCTGAATAATGAATTGCATGTAGAATTTAAATAAAAATGCAAGTATGTAAATGATTGAATGTGTTGCATTTAGCATCATGATAGGGGTCTGTCATGCAGAAAATAGAATTTCAGAACTGAAAGAACATGCTATAGGTTATTGCAAGGGCATGAAATGTAAAGTAGATGATATTATACATGTTAGTGTATGCATTGAAATGAAATGCCAATAAGACACTGCTATATTAGAGATTCCTACAAGGAACTACACCATAGATGCCCCTATGGTAATGGTTCACCTACATATAAATGAACTATTGAATCCGTCGGCAACGGATTGAAATCCTAGAAGTAGCCAAGTTCTACTGGTTAAGGTAGGAAGGACTTTCCCCGATTTTGTGTATATACTATGACCTCATCACTGCATTGCCTAGGTGATAAGTGAATGTTAAATGACCGCTGATCTCTATTATAGTGCGGGCTATGTCTTGGCAAATAAATGAAAATGACTACATGCTACTTGCTACATGTCTATATAGCTACATGTCTACATGACCTACATGCTACATGCCTACATGAACATTGTCTACATGATTACATGCTATATGTCAATGTGCTAAATGTTACATGAATTACATGCAAATTGTTACGTAAAAGAATTGTTACATGTTTAAATGATCAATTGTTATATGATAACTGTTGCATGTTGCATAATGTAGCGTAAGGCTTTCATTAAAATGGTTTATATGTTACATGACAAAAAGTAGATTCCATGATAAGAGAGTTTACATGCTATATGGAAGAACATGTTGATTTAATGGATAGAAGATAAGATGTGGAGTTTATGCATTACATGATATGTTTTAGTTCCATAATAATTGAAATTTCCATGAAATGAATGATTGCCAATTGACTTAGAACCATGTTAATAGGAAGAGTATATGATATCAATGAAATGAGTGATAATATGCTACCATGATTTAAATCTATTATGTTTATAATATCGTGAACTGTCTTTCATGTGATTTGCTGAGTCTTGTAGACTCATACTTACTTAACAATTTCAGGAGAACCAGAGGATTCTCAGGAGTTAGTACACTCTGACTCAGAGCGTGAGGATGCGGAGGCATAGTTTACTTGAGAGATTTAGAGTTACTCTTATATGTGTGGACTATATGTATCTTCCTTTATGCATTTGGACTTTGAATTGTAATAAATTCCGAACTATTGTCATTTCCCTTTTATGCACTAGAGTTTATAACTGAGTATAATGTTGATTACCATCATTTAATTCCATATTCCGTTGCTTATTATTGGAATCAAATTATCATTTGTGTGTATCTCAACTTATACCGTCAAATGTTGGATTTATTCCACTGTAATACCTCTATTAGATCCAATGTGAGATGGTGAACTGTACTGGGTCTAAGAGGGGTGTTACACTTGGTCTTGGGGCCCTCCTCTTTCAACAAGATCTTTGTGGGCATTCCTCTTTGAGTGTGAAGAGAAGACCTGTTGAATCAAGTGGTGTAATTCCTCTTCTGGTAGAGAAGAGAAGGCCAGCTGTTGCTGGATGTGTAAGTGTCCATAAGGGGGACTGTCCTCTTGTTTAGCGGAAACCCAAGTTGTTACTTGGGGACTGGACGTAGGACTTCTTGGGATTGGAGGTCCGAACCAGGATAAAAATCTCCTATTGTTTGTGTGATTACTTTTGTGTCTTCATTATCACTAACTCTAACTATCGAACTTAGTGTTTTCTGTCTAGTTTATTTTATTTACAGGAATTTCTACTAAAAGATTTTTTAATCAATCCATTCTACACCAATGAGCACAAGTGTAAAACTGGAAAGTGATGAAAAGGTAAAATTGTAGATGCAAAGCAATACAAAGGTATGATTGGCTCTCTCCTTTATCTTACTGCAAGTAGGCCGAATATTCAGTTTAGTGTTTGCCTTTGTGCTAGATATCAATCTAGTCCAAGGGAAAGCCATTTGATTGCAGTTAAAAGGATTTTTAGATATCTCTCAAGAACATTTGATTTGGGTTTGTGGTATCCTGCTGGTTGCAATTTTGATCTAATTTCGTATTCTGATGCTGATTATGTTGGTTGCAAAATTGATAGAAAAAGCACTAGTGGGCATTGTCAATTCCTAGGGGCTTACATGGTTTCGTGGGCATCCAAGAAGCAACACTCAGTTGCACACTCCACTACAGAGGCAGAATATGTTGCTGTAGGGAGTTGTACAGCTCAAGTGTTGTGAATCAAAAGTCAATTGTGTGATTACAACATTGACATTAGAGGCACACCTATCTTATGTGACAACACTAGTGCTATCAATCATTCAAAGAACCCAATTCAACATTCTAGGACTAAACACATTGAGATAAGACACCATTTTCTGAGAGATGAAGTTGCCAACAAAACCCTTGAACTTAATTTTATTCCAACTGAAAAACAAGTGGCTGACATATTCACAAAACCCTTGGGAAAAGATAGATTCACATCCTTGAGAAAGGAACTTGGTCTGTGTAAAATTCATTGAATATCATGTTTATACTAATTCTGTGCAAATTTGTTGCTATGAACATGTTTGTATTGATTGAACGATGTTTTAGATCATGCACACATTATGGGGGAGTAAGTCAAAGTGTTTTTGAGTGAGATGCTTGGGGGACACTTTTTCATAATCATCTTGACATCATATCCCATCCAGCTAGTCTAAATGTCCCTTGATCAAAAGCCTCAACTCTGTTTTCTTTGTCATTGTCGACAGCCATGAAGTCAGCTGTCGACAGATCATCTCTTCCAGAATGGAATTCTTGTTGTTTCACAATAGCTGTCGACAGACACCTTTCAGCTGTCGACAGATGACACTTTTCTGTGATTTCTCCTCCATTGTCCATACCTTCAATGAGTTTGTTCATTATTATTTTAAAAGGGGTGAACTGAGCATTTCCACATAATTACAACCTTTCATACTCATGTAGTAGCAAAGACATTGGCTTCACCACAATGATTTTGAAATAATATTTTTTGTATGAGTCTAGGTTGTATCATCTAGAACACATTGAACAAATCTAATGGTCTTAACACAACTCAATTGAATAACTTCTTTGTGGATGCTCATATTTCTGAAATGGTTTGACAAGTAAGAAGATTCTTGGATTTAATGTTCTTCATTGGCTTTTGACCTTCAACATTTCTTGAACTTGATTCTTCAATAAAAAAAAAAAGTGAGAAAAGCTGCCTATTTCTAAATCCTTGAAAAATAAAAAAAAGGGGGCAAAGGCAGAGCAATGATAGGTCACATACTGAGTAACCGGGGACATTGGCATCACAAATGTCTTTCTTCGTGTCAAAAAGTCTAACTGTCACCTCTGCAAAATGGTATGATAGTTACTTACACTGAGTAACTAGGGGTATGGGCATCACAAATGTCTACCTTCACGTCAAAAGGTGAATGTAAACTTAATTACCGCTTACCCTATACCAATATGAAAATTCATGCCAAACTGAAATTGAGTGAAGCCTCCATAGTTTTAATCAAAATGAAAGTTTGTTTCATGTCAAATGTTATTTGAATATTAATTTCAATCATCAACTGAACATCACACCACCAAGAAATAAGTAACTCTAGAATGAATTTATTCAATGGGTTATCTTATCTTCATAGGTTTTTGTAAGGTGTGTTCTACATGTTACAACTTACGATTCCCGGAGTATTATCTCAAGACCATTGTAGAAAATTGAAATGTCTTAATAATAGTGTGTATGAGACTTTGTAATTAGTGTATACCAATTCTCATCCTTAAAATTCCATTTGAACACTCATTCTGCACTTTTTTTCTGGAAAATTCATGTTCTGGGACAATTCTTCATAGCAGCTGTCGACAGATGCAATGCGCTTGTCAACAGACGGAATTCTGAAGTGTCCAGAAGTTCAACCGGTTCATTTTTCTCTGGTTCTTGTGGGGCCTTTTCATTTGAAATGGGTTTGCAAATGCTCTGAAGTCTGGCCTACGACCCTTCAGCCCCTCACCTTCCCTGAAAGGGTGCTTCCTTCATCTTTTTAACCCCAACCCCTCCTTTCTTCCAACGCATCCTCTCCAACCTTTCCCTCTGTTCCTCCCCTTTCTTCTTCCTGTCTCCTCCCTCTCCTGGTTCCTCTCCTCCCTTTGCCTCACAGCACCCATGGCTACCCAGAGGAAGATGCTCACATCTCGCCAACTCTACACTTCGCCCAAAGCCAGGGACAGTTCTAGGGCTCCAGTAAAGCATAGGAGCAAGCATCGGGCTGATCGCAACCCCGAACTCGTCATTCCCCCGAATCTGCAACTCACTAGGGTTCGAGGCGTCTTCAAGAAGTTTGTCCAGCCTCGCAATGTAGATTTTCCTTCGCTGGAGGACATGTTCGAGGGCATGGAGACCCTCTTTGATACTCAGGGCTGGACTCTCTTCCTCAAGTCCCAGAAGCAATACTCCCCAACTACCGTGACTGAGTTCTTAAACAATCTGAGGATGACATCAGATGGGGATATCTACACTTCTGTCAAAGGTACAACCTTCCACATCACTACCAACCTTCTAAGCCATGCCTTACAGATTCCAAACTCAGGGGCTGACATTCTTGTCACCCATCTTAATGCCTCTGAGTATTTCACTCTCATCACTCAACAACCATATGACTACACTAAAGAGTTTGTTAAACTCAATGCCAATACCTTCCCCCCACTCCACAGAATGATTCACCACATTTTCACTACCCTCATCACTCCTAAAGATGGAAGTCGGGAACTTGTAACCGAAGTCCACAAGTGCCTGTTCCACTTCTTCCACAAGGGCCAGCAGATCAACCTACCCTACCTCATGCTTGACCTCATCAAGAAATGCTTCCAAAATCCCAACAGGTCAATGCCTTATGCCTGTCCAATTACCTCACTCCTATCCTTCATTGGAATCCAAATCACTCCGGGTGAGACTGTCACCCTCAAGACCCAGAATGCTTATGATATTACCACTGCCCAGCGGATGGGCTACAAGATGGTTGATGGTAGAGTCACCCAGACTCTCAAAGGTCAAGAGGAAGAAGCAGAGGAAGGTAGTGATGAATATGAGGAGAGTGAAGAAGACTCACATCCGGAACCAATAGATGTCCAGGGTGGTGATGAAGGTTTTCCTGCTGAACAAGTTCCACAGCCTACTCCTCAAGAGCTCCGAGACTTCATAATAGATCAAATGGCTCAACTGACTCAGCACTTTAATGCCAGATTTGATCAGCTCACCGTGCACGCCAACACCCAGATAGATGCACTTGTGGATACTCATGCTCAGATTCAGCAGCAGCTAACCCAACTCTCTACTGAGTTTCATGGATTCCGTCATCCCACTTCTCCTGGGAATGACGATGTTTTGAGTGTGTAGGGTGTAGTTCAACACTTCCTAGTGTGGGGTTATGGGGTGTTAGTCATGTCTCTTTTGAATTCCCCTTTTTTGAATTGTACTAGTTGTTCATGTTCTGTGTGCACATCAAGTTATGTCATTGAAATCACAGTTTCTCTATTCTATGAGTTTGTGCATGAATTATCCTTTTGAATGTTGTCAAAAAGGGGGAGAACATCAATTGTGTTTTTGTCATCATCAAAAAGGGGGAGAATGTTGGGTTATGACTTGTATGATGATTGACTTGATGATTAAATTCTTAAATGTTTTTGATAATGACATAATTGATGTTGAGAAGACATGACAAAATGACATAACACTATGATAACATATGCTTTCATGATATCTTACCTTGAGTCTCTTTTACGTAGGTGAGAATGAAAATACATGTTCAGAAGCAAATTCAAGTACACAAAGAACTGGCAAAACACAAGAAGCAAACAGTTGTCGACAGGCCTGAAGCCATATGTCGACAACCAGTGAAGACAGTGAGCAGACAAGCTTCTGGAAAGCAAGAAAAATTAGTAGCTTTCGATAGACAAGGTTCACCTGTCGATAGACCAGTTCAGCTTGTCGACAGAAAGAGGTTGCATGTCGATAGCCCAGCCTCCCAGCCAGAAACATGGTTCTGGAAGCCAGGATTGCTGCAGTAGCTATCAACAGCCAGAAGGCATCTGTCGACAGCCGCATGTTAAGTCATAACATGTGACAGACATGTGATCTATATTAGGGTGTCCTCTACTCTCATGAATCTCAAGACTTGGATACATCTATATATAGATCTCTTGGACCTATTTTCGAAGCAACAAGCCTCCACACCAAACCCTAAGCAAAGGACAACCAGAAGAAGGCTTTCTCTGCTCCTCTGCTGCAAGACTCCAACCTGATCGAAGAGAGATCCATCTTAGACGAGGAGTTAAAGCAGATTCATCCTCAAGTCAAGCTTCGTCATCATCATCTTATCTTCATCGACTTGAAGCTTGATGTTCATCTGGAGGAACAACCAGAAGAGTTCAACTATCGGATTTGTTCTTCAACTCTGAACTCTTCCTTCACTTTATTTTCTTCACATGTGTGTGCTGTTGGTTTGAGCATTTCTTGCGCTCAACCCATGTGTGTAGTTGATATGAGAGCGTGCTTGTCTCAAACATCGTGTGTGTGTTGGTGTTTGGGTCGAACTTGCTTGATAAGCAGTTTGTCGTGTGTGTGTGTGTGGACGTACGATACACAAGTTCTGTAGTCCGAACCACCTTAAATCCTCGTGTCATGTGGTTTGCATGATCTGATGTTAGATGTATGCTAGGCACGATCACTTGTTCACACACTCGTCATACTGCTAATCTCCTAAGTGTACCCCACACACACATCGAAGTTCAAATTTGCTCCATATCAGTTTAAGTCCTCCTAAAGTCAGTCTTAATCTCAAAAGAAGGCCAATTTGTTTTATTTGTTAGTAATCTATTCAACCCCCACTTCTAGATTACTGCTTTAGGTAGTTCCGCACACCTTTCAACATCACACACATAACACATACCCATTACGCAGGCAATATAGTGACGAATCTTTGTAACTACGCATAACCGAGAGAAGCCCTCTTCTCCCTAACCAGTGGTACTTGTCCACCTCCAAGATTTCATCCTGATGCCCACAGGATATCACATACACATTGAGCCTTTTCATAGAGACATTCCTACAGTACGGCTCCACCGCCTTCTATGGTAGCAGTGTCAATTTCAACATAATTATCACTTAATCACATCACTCATGCTGACTACATGTTTAACACAATTTTTCATGCACTTAATGATCCATTTACATGCTCATGATTCAAACACATATACATTAGGTTACAGAATTTCTCATGACTATCTAACAGTGCTAATCCATGCTTAATAGAACCTGAACATGACACTAATCATCAAAAAATATCATTTTGTGATTAATCATGCTTAATATGACCATTAATGACTTACAATTAGAAACAATAGTCATGGACGTCAGAACATGCTCAAAATTTAAACATAAACCATATGCATTGAATATATCAGATGCTTAATTTTTTAGAATTTTCACGATAATACATCTATTTTTAATATTTAATAGAGATCTCAAGTAATTTAATAAAGAATTTTGATTAAACATGGTAAATAGTAAACTGACGGTTCTAATAGTCCAGAAACATGCACATAGTAACTCTAAGTTCATGGAAAATTTCTGTGGCAATAATACCCATCATACATATTTACTCTGAATTTAAATTGACATAACATGCTTATTTACTCATAACAAAAATTCTATAATTTAAAATATGATTAGAAAATTATTAAGATTTCATAGTTCAATCAACTAAACAAACCTGATAAGACAAAATTTTCTAAACATATGCATACATTCAAAATCCCCAAAAAATCACATCACGTGTTAAAACATTGTTCTGGAGAAATAAGAGAACTTGAGGGCAAGGGTCTTGCCGTCAATAGAGGTTAATGGCATGATCGATTGCCGTTAACACAGGAACTTGATGGAAAGGATGTTGCCGTCAACCTCCTGTCTGCAGAAAGTGCTGACCGAAAACAAAAAGACCGAGAATTTGGGGGTCCAAGACACGAGATAAAAATCCATACAAATCTTAAAACCCTAGGTGATAGTCATAGGGATGAAACCCCTAAGTTACATGCCTTTAGAAAACTCCCTGAAGATCTAATTTGGGTGATTAAGTCCTCCTCGTCCAAGCCAAAGAGGTAGATCTCCATGGTTTGATTTGACCTCCACGCACTTGCAGACGATATCCCGGCGTTAGGAGAGCCTCTCCATGTTCATAAAAACCTCCCCCTTGCAGTAGAACGTCGGTGCAGCCTTTGGTTCTTTGCATCAACCCCCTAAAACTCTCTCTCTTTCCCTCCTCAAAACCCAAAAAGTCGTAGCTGAGCCAAAGTCCTCCCTTTACAGAGATGACCTAGCTTTATAGGTGATTAGGTCGTAGGCAACCTAGGAAAGAGGACTCTTGACCGTTGTGGGGTTTCCAAATCTGCCTGCCGGAGAAGTCAAGACGGTTTCAGATCAAGAATCCCAAACACATATAGAGAAGTTAACGGCCACTTTGCTGCCGTCAACAATAAATAAACATTAATCGATTTTGACGTCTAGGTCTTCTGGCCAGAATGTAAACGGCACATTGCTTGCCATCAACAATCTGTTAACATCAAGGGATGTTGACGTTAAGAAGAATTTTAGACAAAAATTAAAACATAACAATAGTCACAAAATGCACAGAAAACTAGGGCCTTACTCCCTCTCCCCCTAAAAGAGAACATTGTCTCCAAAGTTAGAACAAAAATACTAACCGAACAGATGGGGATACTAGTTCTTCATGGCCTCCTCGAGCTCCGACGTAACTTCCTCTCGTGAAAAGTTCTTCCACAACACCTTCACGGAAGCTATAGCCTTGTTCCTAAGGTGCTGAACCTTGTGTTCTAAGATGGCCACTGGTCGCTCCACATAAGATAAATCTCGCTGAAGTACCCTGAGTCATGGCTGATAACATGTGACGGATCTTGCACGTATCTTCTGAGCGTAGACAAGTGGAATACTGGGTGCACACTTGCTAGCTCTGGGGGTAAAGCTAGCTCGTACGCCACACTGCCCACCCGCCAGATAATCTGAAATGGCCCAATAATCCTCGGGCTCATCTTGCCATGCCTACCGAACCTGACAAGGCCTCGTGTCGGTGATACCTTAAGGAAAACAAGCTCGCCAACCTCGAACTCAAACTCCTTCCTTCTGTTGTCGGCATAGCTCTTCTGCATATCCTACGCTACAATCAACCTCTGCTTGATGAGCTGGATCCTATCTGAAGTTTCTTGTACGAACTCAGGTCCTATCAATTACGTATCACCAATCTCTTCCCAACACAAAGGAGACCTACAGAGCCGACCGTACAAAGCCTCAAATGGAACGATGCCTGCACGCATGCTCTCAACATGTCCTTGAGCGTTTGAATCATCCTCTCTAATTGACCGTCTGTCTGAGGATGAAAAGTCGGGCTAAGCTTCAACTGAGAACCCAATGCCTCCTGGAGACCCTGCTGTAGACACCCATTTCTGACCCATAAGTCGAGCAAAATCCCTTGTCGTATCATTAACGCCCCACGTTGGCTCATCATCGCCAAGCTGGCTTTCTCCGATCATGACAACATTTCCATTAGTTCATCGCCCTGGATGACCCTTCCTGATCAAATCAATCTCTCTCACTATAGCTCTCTGAGTATAAAATCTGATATTTCATCCCGAAGGCTGTGCATGGTTGATTGGACACATTACGTACCACAATGCATAAAAGACCAGAAAATGACAGGCCCTAGGTCGCCCTCCTGAAAACGACAGCCCCTATGTCGCCATCATAATTCCATATTTTAAATCCTCAAAAAATTGAAAATAACTTATGTCACCTTCCATACGAGGAAGGCGACATATCGAGGAGTCGCATTCAGGAAGGCGACACTTAGGCCGTCGCATTCTGGACCTTAAACAGGAAACTCAATCCGAAGTCAATTTGGACACATGCTATTGATGGAAATTGCATGTTTTGGACGTCCAAATCACGTCCAAATCCTCTCAAATTGGAGGACCTTCCTAATATGTCCCTTTCCAAGTTCCAATCGCCCATACGCAGCCATACTTAACCAAAATCGGACTCTTTCCCTTATTCCTCTCAAACCCGAGTTGGGAATAATCACCATAAGTACCTCATCTTTGCATCTTTTTGGGCAAGGCCGGAGTCATTAGTTCGCTGAGCAAGAGAGCTTCACCTTCCACGAAGAGAGTTCTCCCTCCAGACGATCAGCAACAGCCCTCCAGGGAATTTTCCCAGCGGCTACACAATCTCTTCTTCCCTCTTCTCTTTATTTCATTGATTTCATGCATGCATAGCTTCGTTTTCTTTCTAGCTTAGCATTAGATCACGACACACACACCATCTTTAACACCATAGGTGTTAAAAGCCCCAATCCTGTGAGTTCCCCTCATAATAGCTCATGTTTATGTGCTTTCCATTGAATAGATCTCATACACACGAGTTCTAATGGGTGTTTATCTTGTTTGATTCACTTTGGCAGGTGTTTGAAGGTCAGAGCAACGTGAGGCTCTTGCCCCTCGGCCGGCTGAGGAGCAGGAAGACGAAGAACCCAAGTCTCCATCCACTGAAGAGGAAGGCGACGACTACTGTGTCGCGATTAAGAAGGCGCCATTGCCTACGTCGCGTTCACATGAAAGCATTGCGACGCCCATCCTGTCGCATTATCAGGTACGCCTTTCCCTTCATCTTTCCTTTCCAAGGTAGTCAACCCTCCATCTGAACATCAAGAGGCGACTGCATTGGTGGCGATCACGGTAATTTCCTAATCCCTACATATTCACATCTATCAAAAAAAGGGGATACAAATCCCGTGATTACACCTTTTGGCGATCACGGTGGGACAACTTGTGCCCATCACGCTTGTTCTCCTTTCCCTGCCGTCCCTATCATCTAACAAGTGTGTTGTGTGGTTAGTTTTCCGTTTTGGTTCTCTTCCTTTGATTTTGTCACTGCTCTGTGATTCTGGGTGCGATGGCGACAATGGAGGCGTCGCTATCTGCTTAGCGACATACGGCACGTCACAATCAGGTCAGTACACAGCATCCTTCCTTGTCTGTTTCTGTCTTCTGTGTGCTGTGAGGAAGACGACATAGGTGGCGTCGCGATAAGGGAAGGTGACAGAAGTCGCGTCGCTACCAGGTACACAGTCTGGCCCTATGCTTGCTTGATTTATTTAAGATTTGTTTAGTTTGCGGAGAAAGCGACACGGCCATTGTCGCGATACAGAAGACGACGGGGGTTCAGTCGCATTCAGGTCAGTACCCTGGTCCTTGAAATTCCTTGCAAATTTGGGTTTACTTTCACATACTCCATCCATATTTCATCATACCATGCCTTTTCCATGCTCTTGAGAGATTGCTAGTCTTGTATGTTATAGGGTTGCTTGATTTTTCGTGCATAATTAGGACATAATTGCCCTCTGTCCACTGTGAGAAGGAAAGCGACAGGATTATTGCCGCGATATTGGTCGCGACAGCTCCATTGTCGCCTTCTGCCTCTGAGAGCAATTAGTCCTAATTCTTGTTGTGTTAGTACTAGGTTAGAATTTTGCATGCACTCCGGTGCACATAGGATTTGCATACATCTTTCCATATTCGTAGTATAGGTTTCCTCCTCAGCGACGCTTGCTCTCTCGGCCACATACTCCTTGTGTCCGACTAGAGCGCTCGCATGAGGGCCTCCGTAAGTCCCCGCTGACCGTGGATTCCCACACGGTCGCCGGGCTGGTTGTACCCGTCGCCACCTAGGATCAAGTCTAAAGTTCATTTGGTAAGGTTGAGAGAACCCTAGTCATACCCGAAGTTGGAAGCCTTCTCCCATTTAGGAAACCCTTCCTTACTCGGAGAGAACTTGCTAAAAGTCAAATCGCTAAAAGGCAAACTTGAACCAATTAAAAGAAACCATCATCATTGCCAATTGCTTTCGTTGGGTGAGACGTTTTTCCCTTTCCTTTTGTCTGCATAGGATTGTGTGTTTAGGAAACTGAGAGTCTGTCTAGGTTAGGTCGTGTCTCTCAAGTCTGGAAAAGCTTTCCCCATCTTTTGCTCACATGTCAAATATGGAGTCATATTCTGTACCCGGTCTATGATGAGAAGCAGGACCCTGCCCTCTACACCTCCCAAGACTACGAGGACTCCCTTCCTCACGATCTCTTCGGGGAGTCGACCCCGCCCTGGGTCGCTACTGTCCATACCTCTGAAGGTCACCATCACAACGATGGCGGCCCGTCTCAGAACACCCATCCTCCTTAGTCGGATGATCAAGCCACTCAGCTCTTGCGCCTAATTCCTCAGCTTGATCAGTCCCAGATCCGAACCCTCAAGACGGCCCTCAAAGGAAAGGCCGCCTCCTCACCCTCACCTAGAGCGGGCGTGTCACGCCCCGCAGCATCTGCCTCCGGCCCCCACGTTGTCGTGGGACAAGCCGAAAACACGCCCATCCAGCCGTGGACCATCCGGTTCACGCCCTTTGAGTCAGAGCACTACCTGCCCCGTGAGTCGAGACCCCGGTCTCCGCCGTATCAGCCATGCTACTCCCCTCATCGCCCTGAGCCTCGTGCTAGGCCCACCTCTCATGCCTCGTCCATGTACGCTCAGCCATCCACCGCACCGGACATGATGTCCGAGTGGGCATCCATCAAGAAGGAGCTCCAAGAGCTCCGAAAGCAAGTCGACCCTAGGCAGCACCACGATGTGCACATGCCAAATTTCAATGGCCTATGGGTCCCCTCTCCATCCGAGCTGCCGAAGTAACGCGCATACACGGCTCAGGCAATCCCTATACCCACATCAAAGACTTTATCTATGAGTCTGCCTCCTACCAGCATGATCGCCGCCTCATGGCATATCTCTTTCGCCGGTCGCTGGACGGGCACGCCCTAGATTGGTTCTACTCCCTGCTACCTGAGGACGCTGAAGACTTCGTTGTCGTGAAGGCCAAATTCCTCGAACAATTCCAAGACAGGGTCGGGCCCAATACTCCCTTACAGATCTCATGGCTGAGAAGATGAAGTCAGACGAGGATTTTGCCTCGTACGCCGATAGGTGGAGGCAAATGGCCACCAGAGTTCCGGGGTATCTTCCAGAGGGGGAGAGGTGAAGATCATCATCGCCAATGCCACGCCTGCCTACAGAAACATCCTGGCAATGGAAATGAACATCACCACCATGCATCAACTCTACAGCCGGGCCCGGTTTATCCAAACCCAGCTCAAAGATTCTCCCATCCACTCTATATTCGAACCCCAAAAAGTCCCGGTTCCAAAGAAAGCCTCAGGGGCTAGTCACTGAGGGCGTCCAAGTGAACGAGCAAGTGAGCGCTTCAACCCTGCCGGCCAGAGCCAAAATCGTCAGGGTCAGAACCCTACCCAGCCGCCAGAAGGGCAACCACCACGTCAATACAACCAAGTGCCACCTCCTGATGGCTCTCAGCAAAGGCGTCCCATGGGTCCTAGAAGAACTCACTACCCGCCATTGCCGGAGACACTCTCCGACATATTCTTGGCCTTGCTCTCCACCGATGCCATTAGGCTCCCTCCTGAGAGACCCTTGAACCCTAGTGTGATCAAACTCGGTACTATGTTTCCACCAGCAGCCTGGTCATACCATCGACCAGTGTTTTACCTTCAAAGATTTGGTGTATGACTTGCACGACAACATAGATAGATTGGACAGCCCTCGCAGTGATCGAGATATCAAGGAAAGGCATGATGACCAAACTGTCCCCATAATAAATATTTCCATTTATTTATATATTAATTTTGATGATTAACAAAATAACACTAATGGATTCTTGAGCCTTGAGACACAGAAATAAAAAAAATGAAAGTTCAAGACAATCTGGTAAGTCTCATCACTTCTATCCAAGTCTTTGTATCGACTTCTTTGATAAGCAGAACGATTTCCTCTTTGACCGGAAAACTCAAAACAAATCGTATCGTAACGATTTCTTTAGAAACTCGCAACGACTCTCTAGCCGTAACGATTTCTTTAGACCTCGTAACGATTTCTTTAGAAACTCGCAACGACTCTCTAGCCGTAACGATTTCTTTAGACCTCGTACGATTTCTTAGAACTCGCAACGACTCTCTAGCCGTAACGATTTCTTTAGACCTCGTAACGATTTCTTTAGAAACTCGCAACGACTCTCTAGCCGTAACGATTTCTTTAGACCTCGTAACGATTTCTTTAGAACTCGCAACGACTCTCTAGCCGTAACGATTTCTTTAGACCTCGTAACGTTTCTTTAGAACTCGCAACGACTCTATAGTCATAACGATTTCTTTAGACTTCATAACGATTTCTTTAGATTTCATAACGATCTTCACTGATCATAACGCCTTGCTTTGTATAATGATTTCGTGTAACGAT